>KN839852.1:315184-368344 GCA_000827185.1 Hydnomerulius pinastri MD-312 | reverse complement strand
TTCGGTGCAGTCGAGGTCGAGACAGTAGAGGAAGATGATCTGCAGCAGTTCAACCGAGAGACCGTGAATGAAACATGGACGGTAGTTGGCTTGGAGTGTACTGGTCCTGTGGGAGTCCATCGAGTTATTGACGGGCGAATTGACTGGCTGAGACCCGATATTAACATCAGTTGTACGGCTCCAGCTCGTGGCTCGGAGGAGGTCAACCTGTGCTACTTTTACGCTGCAGATTGCTGCAGGTGGTCGATGTAAGAGGACCGTCCGCTTTAAGTTAAGCCATTACACCAGAAGGCAGTATCGCAGGTGGTCTATATACGAGTTACAGGAATCAAGGTGAGCAGTATGCTTAAAGTCAACAGCGAAAGCTCCAGGCGCCCTTGTTGTCAAAGGCGTTGAAGGTAACATGCTCGGCGTCAACTACAGCTGCAGCCTGCAGGTTCATTCAATCTTCACCCAAGCTATATAATTACGGCAACGTCAGCTGCCCAACCTGTCAGGCTTCTATTCTTCACGGCGCCAGGTCGTGTGAGAACCCCTGGGCCCATGGTAGGTGAGTCTTATCTTCCCTACTTTCCTTCGTTGTTAAGGTCGTCGCGGTCCTCGACAGGCTAGCTGTGACCAGACGGCCTCATTGACAAACACCCTCTGAATCTGCAATGTTGTTTTCTTACCTTGCGCACCGACATGCATGGTGGGTGCTCACTTGGGTCATCTAGTTATAGGTTGTTACAACTAGACCTGCTTCTGCTTGCTTACAGTTACGACAAGCGCCATGAACGTGCAGAGAGAATTGCCTCTCTCCCTGCAGTGTATCACGAACCGTTGACCTCCCAGGACAGACAAATCCTCTCCCAGTCAATCTCCTCTATTGTTGCCTCCGTGCAGACGTCTTCGCTCCATCCGTCTGATGTCCTTGAAGCTTATGCGAAAAGGGCACTCCAAGCCCATGCCCAGACCAATTGCCTCACGGAGGTTATGATTACTCCAGCAGAGAGATGGGCTGCCGGAGCCAAACGCTCTGGACCACTGGCCGGCGTCCCAGTATCGCTCAAGGATATGCTCGCAGTGAGGGGTTACGATTCATGCATGGGATACTCTGCTTTAGCAGGAAAACCACTTCCTTATGATGGCGCCCTCATAAGACTCCTGCGAGATGCAGGTGCCGTCCCTTACGTAAAGACAAATGTGCCCACAACCATGCTCTCTTTCGAAGCCACCAACGATGTCTTCGGAGTCACCGAAAACCCTCATAAAAAGGGGTATAGCCCAGGTGGTTCCTCAGGCGGAGAGAGCGCTCTCCTCGCTCTCGGAGGTTCCAGGATTGGGATCGGAACGGACGTGGCGGGGAGCGTCAGAGCTCCTTCCCATTATTCGGGTGTCTACGCAATCAAGGCAAGTATGCACAGATTCTTGAAGACCGGAAGTGTCTCGAGTATGCCTGGGCAAGAGGGCATACCTGCTACACACAGCCCCATGGCGAGGACACTCGAAGACCTCGAGACCTTTTGGCGCGCCGTGTTTCAGATGAAGCCCTGGGAGTACGATCATTCCGTGAGTATGCACTATTTGTCGTGTCAGGGTGTTGACTCACGCTTACAAGGTGCTGAATATCCCATGGAGGGAGGTAAAATTACCCGTCGACAGGCCCATTCGATGGGGTGTGATGTGGGATGATGGTACGTGCCGTGCACTCTACTTCCGCTGTTTGAGATGCAAATATTTTACCCAGGCGTCGTCGCCCCAACACCTGCTTGCTTGAGGGGACTGAAGATGGTGACGGACGTGCTGGAAAAGAACGGACATGAAATCGTTACACTGTAGGGATCATTTCGAGTTACGCTAGTCCGCGTCACTGACTCTTCGTCTCAAACGACGTCTAGGAACCCACCTAGCCCGTATGAAGGACTTCAAATCGCGTCGCAGCTTCTGCTAGCCGATGGAGGAAAGACCGCATCAAAGCCATTCCATTCCTTCGAGGGCAACGATCCGGGTATGGTCCCAGCCTTCCGCGCACTGAGGCTCCCTCGTTTCGTGATGAAGATTTATGCCTGGTACTTGAGATACATCCGCCGAGACTCCATCTACGCGGGACTCGTAGACAGCTTCTACGAGAAGAGTGTTGCAGAATACCTTGCCCTCATCGCTCGACGTGAGGATTACCGCGCTCGATGGTTCAAAGTATGGCGTACTGCCGAGGTGGAGGGTGCCTTGGGAGACAAGGGTATTGATTTCGTCCTCACAGTACCAAACGCGCTGCCTGCCGTGCCACACAGAGGGATGAGGCACGGGTGGAAAGCATGTGGCTACACGTTCCTGTTCAATTTGGTGCGTCCCTTCGCGAAGCCAAACCGTCCCTATTTTGGACCTGACTTGATATCCTCTTTTCTGATCGACAAAAGCTCGATTATAGTGCAGGCGTTATGCCGATCACACACGTTAACAACGCCGACATCTTACCTCGGTCATTCCGTGCCCGTAATGCTATCGAAAGAGAGAATTACCGCATGTATGATGCAGCTGCGATGGAGGGGCTTCCCATTGGTGTCCAGGTTGTTGGTAGACGCTTGGAAGAAGAACGCGTTCTGGAGGGCATGAAACTCATCGAGCGGTTGATGAAGAGTGCTGGTTCGTCTTATGTTGGTATACCTTTGTGAATTGTCCGGGTACGCTCTGCACATGTATTCTGGATCATGTTGATGCACTCGAGTCGCTGCTCGGTATCTCACCGAGCCAATCGTGTTGTTATCGCACGTGTGTTGGTAATACCATCAATTCTCATATGTACATAATGTAGTTCCACTTATCCCAATGCAATCCGGATACACAGAACATGAACCAAAGATGCCATCTCAGAATTGCAGGATGGTGCTTTTCGACAAGTCGACTTGGGATTGAGGCAAGTGTCACGCAAGTACTTACTCTCGGGCTCGACTTGGGCTCACCACCTTGAGAAGTCCGAGTACCCTTGAATGAATCAGTTTTTGAGCAACGCTCCTTACAGCACATATTCGTTGACATAACCTCTCACGCCGATCATGAAGTTATTTCGTCCCACTCCCACAACGTCCACTTGAACTGAGGCAGTGTCTCGGTCAACAAAGGGGCCACAGCGCAGCGCGAAGGTACAGCAAGGACACGATGTGGAGTTGATTACACTCTAATGAATTCGTGATTGAATTCATGATGTTTCATTGGTGCCTCGGGTCAGTTGCTAAAGCCTATGTCACCGAGGAATGATAGTTGTACTGGGTGAAGATATACCAACTGACATACTCTGACATATCTTTCGTACAACCAACAACAGAGACTCCTATCTAGGAGGTGACTCTCGGGGGCTCTTGACCGGCAGATGTGGGTCATAGCACCCACATTCCCTTGGCCATGGTATGTCCAGGTTCTAGCAGCTTTCGAGTTCTCAGTGTGCGGACCGCAGTGTCTTGCACTAACCGCTGATAGCATCTCGCCAATGTCGGTCTTTCACAACTGTATGAGTGGACACCGAATCTGGAGGAGCACCACGAGGAGGCCGCAAGATATGATAGATGATCTTGTCCTTAATGGATCGCAGTGATCCCAAAACCAACCTCCGGGACTATGTGGGTTTGATCCTGCAGTCAGGGGGAAAATGGTATAATCACCTTACCCTTACCCTCCTCACATATTTAAGCAAGCTCCAACCTCTAGTATTTCCTCAGAACTTAGCACGGGTCCTCTACTTGTGAGCATTCTTCTCATGCATCGTTCCTGCCATCCCATCTGACGTCCCCTCATAGCTACATACAACCATGTCCTTCCAGAAAGTCGCTCTTGCCACCCTCGCCGCTGTCGCTGCCGTCAGCGCCTGCAGCTACTCCAACCGTGGGGATGGTTTCGAGATGTACATCTACGCTGAGACCGGCTGCGGCACTGGAAGCGGCTACGAACAATTCTGGGGCTCCGGTGACAACCCAACTTGCGACTGCTACTCCTTCGCCTCCGCGATGAACGACAAGATGAAGTCCTTCACCTTCACCGCCTCTGAGCACCACACTATGGAGCTCTACCAGAACGAGAACTGCGAGGGTACCGTCCTCGGTATATATTTGGACCTGGTTTACACGCGAATTCGCGCTGATTTTTGTGTCGCCCAACAGGAACCACTGTCGGCAACTGGATGGTCACCAGCGTCAGCTCCGAGGGCCAGAAGGCTAGCTCTTTCGACGTCTGCCTCTACTAAATTGCTGGTGTTCTATTTTCTGTACCTCCCCTTTCTGTAGGCCAGTGTTGAGGGGTGTAAAAAGGTGTTTTTTTTAAATGTGGAATTAGTAGTTTGGGATCCTCTGAAAGTATGGAACAATTTCTTGGGCTTGCTTGTTATTAGCGATGAGTTGATCCTCCGGAGTCCGAGCTGAGGTTTTTGGCCCCAGAATGGCCCAAGTGGCGGGGATGGCCGCGTCGCACGTCGCTTGATCGTCATTGGTGGGACGCTTGTTTGTGTTGACACCGAAGCCACTGTCGTAAGCGCATGGATCAAGTTAAATTCAAGACCTGCATCATGGTTCATATCGAAGGCTGGGCTTGAACTGGACTTGCGCGCCTCCTTCCTCCTGACTAGTCTCGCGTGCCCGTAGTCGGTGAACCACCAAGCAGACTCCAAAGTGAGATATTCGAACAGATAGCTTACAAGAGTAGATGACCGGGTGTCTGTGAAGACATTTTTCGTCGTCAAGATGATAACATTGTGGTATAGCAACGAAGAGCGGATGAAAGGGGGAGACAACTCAAAGAATGAATTCATGAACACCGTGCGCGCTGTGCCCAAGGGGAGCAAAGACGGGGGTTATATCCAGGGCACCACTGTAACGGTTGCGCAAAAATCAGCGGAACCGTTATCGTCTTCTTGTTTCATTCTCCATCGACTTCTCCATCACCCCCACTTTCAGTTACTTCATCCCCATCAAGCCCATGAGCCTCGTCGGTGATATCGCTCTCACTTTCCGGTGGAACCGGCTCAGACGGAGGAGGCTCGCTTAAGTCGAGAAGGTATTCCTCGGGCGCAGGTGTGGGTAGCTGAGTTTCTGGCTCAGCGGTTTTGGCCTCAGGTTCGTCCTGGGGGGGAGAGGAAGGTGTAGTTTCCGCTGCCTCGACAGCAGACGGCTCTTCTGAAGAAACCTCCAGTTGCGAAGGGGCCTCTGCTAGTGGTTCCTCGCTGAGGTCGGAGGCTTCGTTTTCTTCTGGTTCCTGAGGAGATTCATCGACGTCTGCAAGGGACGGGGTTTCGGAGGGCTCTTCTGTTGCTTCCGGCGCAGGGCTTTCTGCCACGAAGGGTTCTGCTGGAGCAGGATGTTCGGCTTCGACTTCCTGATCCGCAGAGGTTTCGGGAGGAGCTGGCACCTCCTCCGCGGCTTCTTGTGATACGTTTATTGATTCTGGTTCTGAGGGTGCGTCAGGCACTGGTAGATCGCTCGACGCAGTCGTCTCCTCCAAAGATATTAGCGGAAGCTCTTCAACTGGCGGTGACAATGAACCAGTCTGAATTGGCTCCTCTTCGTGAACCTCACCGATGTCTTCATCGTTCAACTCCTCGGTCTGCGACTGATTCTCAGGCCATGACTGTTGGGGAGGCGTAATGAAAGACTCGGGTTCAGTTGTCGGCACGGAATCGAGCAGGTGGCTGCCCTCGGCTTCGCTGGCATAGTCCCCTTTGACCAACTCCTCTGCCACTTGGAAGGCCTCGCTGAACACCATGGTATCAGTCCGACTTCGGCCAAGTCTCCGAGGACTGTCTGTGCCGACTGGGCTTGGGTTGTCTATTCCGACTGGGCTTCGCCCTTGGGCGTTCACCTGATGGTCAGGAGGCGCCCGTTCTGTCGGAAGTTCGTTGTGCTGGAAATTTGCTGCTGGAGGATGGACTGCTGCAGCGAGCAGCCGAGGAGGCTCGACCTCCTCATCGCGACCTCGACCATCATGATGAACGGCGCTTTCCGGGATGACGAGGAACTCGGCTGGGACTAGGTCAAATTGGCTCGTGAGCTTCAGGAAGCGGGCATAAAGCGATGATTCGGCCTCCGCTTGTTCAAAGGCTTCCCGATGGTGGAAGTATGCGTGAGCAAAGATTCGGCCAAGCCGCCGGGCAAGCGAAGAGAAGTGTCTGAATGATGTTTGCGGAATAGAGAGCCTGATGGGGGTGAATACGTATGAGAGTTTAATCAGACATCAGACACAAACAAAGTGGGAGAAGAGTGGATCAAAAAATAGTATAAATACGTACCGCGAAGGAAAAGCTCTTGGAGAGTTCAACAAAGCGGTCGCGCTATCGAGAGTATGAAGAATGTAATCTATGGCACAGCATTGCTGTAAATCAGGGTTTTCATCAAAATAGCTGCTAGTTTCAAAATCGATAAGAACGAACCTCCATAGCACCATCATTACCGTGCGCAACGCATAGATATAGCCATTCTCCCGCCTTCATTTGAGGACATGAGTTTCGGGTGCACTCCTGCTGGAGCATTGTGATGAGAGGGTGTGAAAGATCCTGTGCAAGGCGGCTGTCCGGGGGAGTTTAATACTGCGCGACATGTGATGAGTTTAGCTTCTAGTTGGATCAAACGCACCGTAACTGCTCATAGATCCAGCATGCTCGGTCGACAGAAAATTCACTTTTGCGCTCGCCATCTTCTGGCTTTCTGGAGTCATTCTCGGGAGAGTCTAGTGCCTTTTCGTCGGAGTCCTTGGAGCTGGGTTTGCCGGGTAAAGACACAATGGTGTCGACATCGTGGACGTCAAGACGAATAAGAAGCGAGATGTATTCTTGAAGCTGGAACGCGCTCTCCAAGGCTGAGAGAGGAGGAAGAGACTTTACAGGGTAGAATGTGGATACCCTTGATCCGCGGAAGGGACGTTGTACAGCAGCTGTGGCCATCGTCGTTGACGTTGAGCTCGAGGTCGTGGTCGCTGTCAGTGGTGATGAATATGGAAGTCGAACGTCGGCCGGCAGACGACCAGAAAGAGCAAGTCGGAGTGCGAATGCGGGTGGCAACTTCCACGTGAACTCTATCACGTGCCTGGAGCTGATTACCAAAAGGGAAGAGAATCTGTAAGGGTCAAGCGATCGGGTTCCTAAAAAGGCGAGCCGATAAAGAACTGTCAAATGTTGTCACAATGTTGTCACCCGTTGAGAATTGAACATCCGAGTGTCCGATGAGAGAAATCTACGAGATTGATTTCTCCCGGTACTTTTCAAGTTTGATGTTATCACGAATTCGTGCCTCGTCCGAGCTTTCGCAGTCACCACCAACTCAAAACTTATATTAGGACCTCCTCCAACTCCCAGCTCCAATCCGTGGTTCCCTCCCCCCCTTCTCCTCCTCCCATCCCGTCAACCATGTCCGATCATCTCCACGACGAGAAAAATTCGGTCGATGTCGAGAAGGACTCGGCGTCCAGGACAGAATCAGGCACCTCAATTTACCAGGGTGAAAGGACAGGATTGTTCTCTCACCCGTGGGCAAGGGCTCTTCTGAACTGGGGTGTGGAAGAACGAGGTGAGTTTGCACTACTACGGCATTCCCAACTCACCATTGAGCGCAACACTACTCGCAGGGACCGTACCCGTACCATATGAGGAGCGGACAGACACCCAATTTTATAAAATTTTCTTCGTTTGGTTTTCGATGAACTTCAACATCCTCTCGTGCGTAATAATCTTACATCACTGATCCATGTCTCGTATGAACTCATTTTCAGGTTTTCAACCGGCACTCTCGGACCCATCGCCTTTGGACTAGGCCTTCGGGACTCTTGCCTCGTAATCTTATTCTTTAATCTGCTTGCCTGTGCGCTCCCTGCATATCTGTAAGCCTGTATTCCCTCCTGCTTTCGCACGGGAACCTGAATAGATGTCTAGAAACACCTGGGGCCCGCGAACGGGGATGCGACAAATGATCCAGTCCCGCTACAGCTTTGGGTTCGTCGTCATGCCTTTAACACCAACCGGTGCTTGCTGACAACTCCACTTCAGCTACTACGGCATTATTATTCCCGCTATTCTCAATCTTATTGGTCTTTGCGGTTTCAACATCCTTAACTGCATTCTTGGAGGACAAGCCCTTTCGAGTGTATCCAATGACAACATGACCTGGACGTAAGTTAGATTTTGATCGAAACCTCGATCGAGCTAACCATGTGGTGCGAAGTGTTGGAATTGTCATCATCGCAGTCCTCTCGTTGCTCGTACGTATCTCCCAGCCAATTATATGTAATTGGCGCTCACGAAGACAACGATAATTACTAGATCTCATTCATGGGGTACAAAGTTCTCAACTGGTACGAACGTGTCGCATGGTTCCCCGTTCTCATCGCCTTCCTCGTCGCCCTCGGCGTTGGTGGGAAGAACCTTTTCAATGCCCAACCGGCAGAGCCTGCAACCGCCGATACCATCCTTTCCTTTGCATCCGTAATTGCAGGCTTCGTTATCACTTTCTCAGCAATGGCGTCAGACTTCACGATGTATTACGAGCCAACCGTATCAAGGTAGGCCTCCTGAGCCAGGTCGACACGTTCCCTTAACCTGATTGCATGGCTTAATGTCAGACATCGTATCTTCTGGTACTCTTATCTGGGGTACATCGTGCCTATCGTACGTCACCTCCACGCGCTTGTGGAAATAATGTCTAACTTTAGTATTTACCACAATCTTAGGTCCTCCTTGAGTGCCTGGGCGCTGCTGCAGTTTTGGCTGCTCCCAATGTTCCCAGCTGGAACGAGGGTTACGGCACGGCCGGAAACGTCGGCGGCCTCTTGGAGGCCATGCTTAGCCCAGCTGGCAACTTTGGCAAATTCCTTACGGTGTTGCTCAGTCTGAGCGTCACCGGAAACATTGCCTGCACTCTTTACTCTATCTGCTTCAACTTCCAAGTGATGGTCCCATCGCTCTCGAAAGTTCCCAGATATGTCTTCTCCATCGTGGGCACTGCAATGTGTGTACATGCTTCATCATTCTTGCTGTCACTTCCCGGCTGATTCCCTCTTCAAACCCCCGGTACCTCCCATGCGTCGCTGCCCCCGTAGTGCACTGCCCCTATCGATCGTGGGCGCCCATAAGTTTTACGAAACGCTTACCAACTTCCTCAGTCTCATCGGTTACTGGGCAAGTGCCTACGGTGCCATCCTCCTCATTGAGCACCACTATTTCCGGAAAGGCGATTTCAACACCTATGACCAAGCTGATTGGAACGTTCCTAGCCGCCTTCCGTGGGGAGCAGCGGCCCTTGGAGCAGGTGTCCTTTCATTTGGCCTTATCATCCCCTGCATGAACCAAGTGTGGTTCCAAGGCCCCATCGGGATTACCTCAGGTGACATCGGCTTCGAAATCGCCTTCCCCTTGTCTGGCCTCCTTTATTTCCCTCTCCGCAAACTGGAACTCAAGTACCAGAAAATTAATTAGATACCCCCTGGGACGGTGAGGGGATGCGGCGTTGTATCTAGTGTAATCGCCCGATCTGCTTTTCCATGTCACAATTCCCAATACCCTCGGAACGCAGTGTCCATAACAAATGGCTATTTGGACTTCCCCGATGGTTATCGGTTTCTAGGGCTAGAGATCGTCGTCATCGGATGGAATGTTCTGTTGTGTTTATAGGTCTCGTTTGTTATACGCTCGCGCCTCGTGGTGGATAGCGCGCATGCATCTTCTTATTTGTTTGATTCCCATTGCTTCTCATCTCACTGGTTATTCTTCACATAGACTACTCATGCTAACTTTAGTTTACTCACGAATGCCTACGACGTGTATGCTCCAGAAGAATCTATAAGTAGAGAAATAGTATACTCACGAGATTTTTGGAACACATTTTCGCTGTCGCCTGACCACCTGATACGCTGTCCGGGAGCTCTCCGGAGATATGTTGCGACCGTACATATGTGTAACGCGAGAGGATCTGCATTCCGCTTCGTGCACTTCCATCAGTCAAAATATTCGGCGTCGTCCGCCATGTGGTGCGTGTTCATTTGGATCAACCAAAGACGCGTTGCCTCCCTAGCTCCATATGACCTGGGGAAGTGCAGAAACCCGATCTCCAGCATCGAAACATCTCCTTTATCTCCTTCGATTCTTCGCTGTAAGAATAGGTACGCGTTTCATCTTCATCGCCGTGATGGTACGCCTTGGATGTCAGTCATGGGCGAGTACGGTCGTGGACGGAGCTGTCAGTGGCCCGGGTCGGCCGGGAGATATGAAGAGTCCGCATGTGCAGATACCGATATGTACCGGCACGAAGGCGGACAACCGGAGGTATATTCCACCTTGGACAGGTACACACGAAGCACTCCAAGAGAATCCACGTCCACAACGTGCCTACAGTACCCGTCTGGCCCTCTGACATCTGTCCAGCGCATTCATAGTAGTTCAACGCCGCCTTCGAGGGCAACGAGCACTCCGACATTAGCTAGGGTCTATGTGTCACCGCCATCAGCCGCCATCTCGTACCACTTATCTCCGAGAAAGCTCACTCCAATGTGAACATAAATAGTCAACGAAACCCCGACACGATATTCAGTCCGCAGTGACAGCAGTTACGGAAAAAAAAACAAGTAAGCTTGGTCAGGTACCAAACCTCAGCGCTGCATACGAGCGCTGTCAATGGCACGGATCGCGTCATCTATACGGTCGAGACCAAGTTGGAGTGACAAGACGGCCATCAAAGGTTCTTCTACTCGTGAGACTTGAGTTGAGGTTCCACAACAACACTCGTGTGCTTCTTACCTTCGCTCGTCAACTGCTCATCCAAGGACTGTCGCAGAGGCTGAAGGAAAGAACTTTCCACGTTTGTAATTTGATCCGCGTCCCGAACTCCCGTCTTCGATAGTATGAGCGGGGAAGGACCATCAGCTTCAGAACACGTTACCTTATTCTCGCGATCTCTTTGCAAGAGCACATAGTAGAACGAAAGGCAGTCGGAAATTCGCAATAACTCCAACGAACTTTCCAGTTCCTCTCTTGTTTTCGTGGCAGCAAAGAAGTCCGGTGGATCGGTCTTGAATAGTACGTTGCCAAATGCGCGAAAAACATGCTGGGACGCGAAAGGATTGGAATCTGCATAATCTGCTGGGAGTGTGAGAGCTTCCAAGACCGCCTCTTTCAGCAGTCCAATCGCCGGTCCACGGATCTGAGGAAAGTCTTCATCGGCGGTTAGCTTGCGGAGGATCTCAAGTCTCGGTATCGATGGAAGCCTGGAGAGTATCAAAGAAACTAGGCGAAGAGTGAACTGTCTAATGAATGGATCAAGGTGCGTGCTGGCCAGCGCTGGCAGAACCGTGCAGAGAGACTCCCCAATCTCTGGTGGCATGCTCGTGTTCTCCTGCGTGAGGATTCTGAACAGCAGAAAGAGCGATTCATCAAATGCCACGTTCATCTGCAATGATACGAGCAATAGCGGATGAAGTTCCGATAGGATCGTGGGCGACAACGTCGCAGGAGGCGTTGAGTGTGCTAGATACACCAGGTCACTGGGAGATTCGGGCTTATGGGCTATCGTTCGTGAAGAGCCACTGAGAGCCGCGAGAGCGTCCTGAAAGGTTTGGTCAGTAAACGGGGTCAGGAGGCTTGGAAAGTTGAAGCATACCTGAGCATCTAACATCGCCTTCTCTCCGTCTTGCCATCCTTCCTTGACAGCCGACCGGACCGAGAAACGAGGGGAATAACTCTCGACCACCCGTGCAGCCAAAGAAGCTTGGATGGATGATGCGCAGCTAACAACAGTCGTATCAAGCAGGCTACAAAGAAGGACCTAACGCGCAGAGCATCTCAGCCCAGTCACAGTCAATCCGAGAGGCAGACAAAATACTACCTTGATCTGCGGGAAATCATTTGCAGTGGCCGGCGCAGTTTTCCACGCCATGAGTGCCTTGACTAGGTGAGCCACTTCACTAATCAACGAACGACCTTCGTCTCTGGTCGCGAGCGGTGAAGCATAAGTGACCAAGGACTTGAAGTCACTTAACAGAGAACACCATTCCTGAGCTGTTCTCTTTCCGAGCTTCAAACGTGGAATAACTGGTCGTTCCGATCAGTAATTGACGCAGACCCCACCCAGCCAGAAAAAAAGAACCTGCGGTGCATAGTGAAACCATGCCAGTGAGACTGTGGACAAGGGAAGTGGGCTCGTCAGTCTCGCCATCCAAGTCTGCGCCATTGAAATGTTGTTGCAACAGTTCTATCGCCGTTTGCACGGCGAGCACCACTTCCTTGGGACTACTGTACAGGGCGCAATCGCGCATTAGTTCATCGGCTCCATCGTGATGGCTTGGTAGAAGTATTTGAATTATGTCCAGTGGGTTCTGAAGAAAGCATTGTCTGCAAGAAACAGTGAAGCCAGGACATCAAACTTACCAGGCATTCTGCGCACTTGTATCGATCTACAGCATCATGGATATCTCTGAGGGAGATCGAGGACGCTTGCTCTCGAGCGGCGAGACCAATAAGGTCGGTAATCGACTGGGTGCAATCCTACCATAGAAGATTGTTATGAATGCCCTCCCCGAGATGGTTGAAGTTCTAATAGTACATCATCGCTGAGATCTGCTGATAGTTTGAGGGCCTGCAAAAAGGCAGGCTTTTGGGAACTCATTGGGAGCGTTGGACGGCTCGACTGGCAGCCACTGGAATGTCACGGAAGAAAGGAGTTGTCGAGCTGTGCAGCAGTAATCACTTTATCGTAACAGTTGATCCAGAACCTGTCATCCCTAGCGCCGAGAACAAAATCATAAGTCATGCGCACAACAGCTCGCACAACCTCAGGCTCTCTACATGTTATCAATCTTACAAATGCTCGGTTCGGGGAAGCCTCAACACTGCAGCCAGTCTGCCAGCGTACGACCCTAGCAAGAATACGCTGTTCCCTCTCCCCCAATGCTTGTGAAAATTTCATGAGGCAGAACGCTAATGCCACGAAGTTTGTGAGTCAGATCTTCGAATGAAGACCCGTAGCCACAGAACCCACCTTGTACACAATGGTAGATCCTACTCTTCACCCTTGGTGAGACTTGCATTCGAGACGATCAGCTTCCTAGTGGCTGAATTCCAAACATAACGCTGCCCGTCATTCGCGACCGTATCCCACGAGAAGGATCGTACATGCTTGGCCAACCACTCCGCCTGGTTGTGGGTGATGCTGGGGCTGCGACCGTGAACGGAGAGCTCTCGGATCGGTGTGACATCGTTTTCAAGCCAATCTTCTTCCTCGTCGTCCTCAGCAACACTTTGGGTGGGATCTCTATCTTCTCTGTATCGATTTTTCACCACTACTACCAACCATCTAACCTCGAAGCACTCGCAGTCTGTTATGCACATCCTCCAAAGGCTCGGAGGGCCCAGATCCGCGGTGATTTGGTTCAAAAATTGGTTAGTCATTCCGGCGCAGTTGATCACCGAAACAGACTCTCCATCCCAGCTTGACATAAGTCCGTGCATACGCGTCTCTTCGCCCATGTCCCGAAGCGTCAGTTCCGATGACGCGAAGAACGGGGTATAATTTTGAATGCCTTTGACGAGGCAGGCGGTGATTGTGATGGTCTCCTTCTCCATGTTCTTAATGGCGTATGTGAAGATGTCATATAGTATCCCGTGACCAAGTTTCCGAAACTTGAGGGTCCCTGCCTTGAGCTTTACCAAGCTGGGCTGGAATCTGGAGTTCTTCATATCACGGATGAAGCGGATGTCATCTATGGTGAGCGATTGAAGCGAACGGAAGGCATGGACGGTCTGTAAGAAGGCCAGGAGGGAGATGTCACTCCCCGTATAGCCAGAGATGGTAAGGTGGGCCGTATGTTGGAACCAATCAACATATCGAGGAAAGGCCATCAAGATGTCTTTGAAATAGTGTCCGCCAAGCATAACGTCCTGGAGGACTGGGGCCTGGAGTGCCTCCTCACATTCCTTATCGCCACTCGTTAGGTGCTGTTCAACGAGTCCAGTGGGAGCAACCGTGTCGGAGCGACTGCTCATCAACTTGAGGACATGGAGGTATCGAGCGTACCCTTTCTCCTCCCAAAGATGAGGTAATGAGGAACGATGCATCACATTGAGAGTAAGAGTACGGGTGTGACAAATATGGGGTCGGAGGAGGTTTAGAGCAGCTTGAACTCGCTCTTTTTCACCCGGGTCTATATTTTCGAACGTATGATGGTGTCTTGTCACTATCAACTGCAAAGGGAGATCCCCAACCCATTCGAGTATGGATCGTATCGCGAGAGGTGATGTCGCAATGGAGTCGACAGTGACAACTGGTCGTGTCCAGTAGACGGGAACGGTGGCCAGGATGTCCAGCCACCTAACGCAAACTGATGCTAAGGAGAACGGAAACAGAGACGGCGACAGGAGGTCATCCTCTAGCCAAATTCCTAGCCATCCCGGATTGTAGTATAGGTCAAGGTCGATGCATGACCTGAATACGAGTTCGAAAATGACAAGAAGGAGCTCAGTGGGAAGCGCATGTACACTAGCGAGTGGCACGGTGTCAAAAGCCTTGCCAGCGCCCGTGCTTGACCGCCCTGCTGGGTGCTTCAAAGCCAGGGAGGACATGACTTCGGAGAAGACAGCAATAGCGCTGGGCGGTCGCGCGGCCTCGAGGGCATCATGCGTTGTATTTTCTTCACCTGCCTGTTTGACGAGCGCATCAGTCTCGGGGTTGGTGCTCTGGGTGAACGTGCAAGTGAGTTATGCTTCAGTTCCATTCTAAGTCGACTCACCATAATGTAGTTCGATGCTGACGTTCATGAAGAAGATGGTGGGTGGAAAGATTGCAATTGTCAGCACAATGCGCCTTCCTTTCCTTCCCACCCCTATAGAGATATCAATTGGGGGACATGTATAACCGCCTGGCTTCAGGTACTCTCCTGCCAGTGTAACGACCAACGCGCTAGTAGCATAGAAGTGAAAGGCTCGTACCGGTACTAGCACTGACCTTGAGATGAACGCTAGTAGAACAGAGATTGAAAGGGAGGATGTAGGAAGATAGAAACTGATAATGCACCGAAACAGCGTCAAAACAGAAAACATTCTTTGCATCGAGGCTGCAGGAGGTCCAAATGAGTACCTGGTCGAAGTTCGACCAGTCAGTGACGGTGACAGAGGGTCATCTTTGAGCGAAACTATTTCCAACCATGCTTTGTTGGGGTAAACTTTGTCGAAGTAAATCACCAATTTACTCGAAGACTGGTAGACAATCCTTCCTGCGATCGGGGCCATGGCACTTCAAAACACAGCGATGGCGCTGGGGGGACGACGGCCCCGTCTTTCGACCTTATATGTCCAGCGGCATTGTTATTCTCCTAGATGGACATTTGGTTCTTGTCTTACTAATTTGCAGTTGAAATCAACATTGTGGTCACGATAGGCTCACCAGAAAGATTAGGCAACTTTGTGGTGCATGTTCTTGACCAAGATGAGTGTCGAAATAGTTTTCTCAAATAAACCAATCGACTCAGACTCGTGCTCCTGTAAGAGCTTCGAGATTTGCAAGAGTGGATGGAGTGGAGTTCCATAAGAATATTGCGCTAGAAATACAAGAATGCAAAGGATAGCAGAGAACAGCATGTACGAACCATGAAATGATGCATTAGAAAATAGGGGTACTGCCGTGACCACGACTCATCCACATCAGCCCGACATGGAGCGCTCCCAACGCAACAGAAACCCGGAGCTGCTCAGAGAACGTATCTGTCATCGCGGCCACTGTCAAGAGACTCAACAGAGCGGGCCTTTCGCGCATCGCATCCCAAGAGCTTGCAATTGATACTGCCTAGATTCAAGACCCAGTCGTTGATCAAAATTTTCGTGGGCTCGAGGGAGACTTGATCTTACCTTGGTCGCGAGTATGGATGCTTTTGCACATCTCATCCAGGCATCCCTCGTTGTGTATAGCCCAAGCGCGCGAGCAGCCCCAGAGAGAACGGTCTTGATGCCTTTACGCCCATCATCTTGAGCTTGAGGTGGCGGAGGAGAAGGTAAACGAAGAAGAGGACCCTTTTCGTCCCTCCCAGTGAAAGCAGATACTTCGAGGTCAGTGCTTAATTCGTTAGCTTGCTCGTTGAGGGCGTCGCTAGCAGCATTTGCAGGTCCTAGGGTTAATGCGCCCTGAGTAGATTGACGACGAGGTTCGTCACCCGAGGACCGCCGGACTGGGATCAGGGAGTTTGTTGACGGATCGGAAGCTAGGGCTGCAGGATTGAACTGCGGAAATTCATGAAGAAAGTTTCAGAAAATATTGGGGGCAATATACACACCCTTCCTTCCCTCATCGCGCTGACGATACGGTCACTTGACGGGCGAGCCGATGGAGTAACACTGAGCAGACTTTCTAACAGGATGAGGAAAGCCCGCGGTAGTCTTCGTGTCTCGAAAGATGTTGTGAGCGAAGATGTTGACCGAAAACTAGCTTCTGATGTCAACATAGGCACACGAAAAGAACGTTGGTGACTGACCCTGCGTAAGCCAGAATTTCATGTTCGAGCTTGTTCATCTTGTCTGCATCATCGTTGACGCTTGCCTCACCCTCAGTAGCGTAGCGGTATGGTAATCGGAAGAAAAGCATCTTGTGAAGGATCATCCCCAGAGACCACATGTCAGACTTCGAGTCGACTTCTTGTAGGAGACCGGTTTCAGGGGAAGGCAAGGACTCGGGCGAAGCATACTCGAGCCTGGTGCATTACTTTAAGAGAGCACTAATTATCCTGTAAAGGGCACTTACGTTCCGGTGTTCCCGGAGCGGGAGCCAGAGGAATGAAGCATATCCCGAGACGTACCAAAATCTGAAAGCATTGCTCGAGGGCTGAATAACGACCGAATCTGAATACGACGCTATCCTAAACCGCCGAAGGACTTACATGAGTTTGCCTTCGTCCCACGTCAATAGCACATTTCCCGGCTTCAAGTCGAGATGCAGAATCGACCTATCGTGCTAAATTACAAGCCATCAGTTTCCAACACTGCACCCGGGAGGCTTTGATACAAACCAAAAATGCAAGTCCCTCAACGACGTCCGAGAAAAGGCTTTTGACTTCTTCTGCGCTGAGAAGGTGAACAGCTTTCCATGTCGGTCGCCCAGCTGTTCGGTCACTCGTCCTTGCTTCCATCTCTCGACGGAGGCGCTCGCGTTCCTCTGGTGGAGCGCGCTTCATCTCCCGGAAGGCTCGAATGCGGGCGGAGGGTGACTGGACATCAGAAGGGGACGAAGGCGAGGAGGATGATTGCAAGTGAGGTAACTTCGTCGGTCGTCCCAAACGAGCATCGATGAGGTCATCCAGACTATCCCAATGCTCGGCATTAGCGCGTGCACACGATTTCGTTCAAGAAGTCTTACCTTCCACCTTCGGCCCATTGCATCAACACGCTGGGAACATTTGTCAGGGCAAGTTGCATTACGCTAGTCATCGTAGACTCAACTGTAGTGTAGGGACCTTTGGGCCAAAGGCGGAGAATTTGCTTGTTTCGAGCCAAGCATGATGATATGTGATGATGTTTCGGTGGCGAAGGGTCTCCAGCAGACGAATCTTTGAATCATTTCATTTTGAGCAGTCTTCTCACAGTCGGGGATCTATTAACGAACCTCGCGCAGAACGCCTAGAAGGTACGAATGCGACTCTCCGACTGCAATTTTCTTCACGGCAAATTGCCCTGAATTATTCGTGAGATCAAAGTCGCTAAGCGTGGAAAGCTCTTAAGGCACACCTAGAGGATTGCCGTCTAAAACATGCTGGAGACCATCATTTAGAGAAAGCCAAATGAGAAGTAGTGAGTGGGTGCAAACCTGGCAAAGAAACACGCTTCCATTTGCTCCCATACCTAAGCGATACTCTTCTTGAAAGAATGCTTTGAAATACCCCTCCGCCATAGCTTCGCGAGGAAACGTAGACTGTCTGCTCCCGCTCCTCTGTGGCGGTGGGCTAGACGGCCTGGACGACTCGTTTGCGATAGCTAAGAGTTGAAAGTAATTTGGGTCTCGAGAGTGAAAGCCTTCGTCGGGATGTATTTCATCATCAACATGCTCATCGCGCGGAAAGCCAAGGGGAAGAGGCCGATGGCAATACGGACATGGAGGGTTCGGCCGGTCCGGAAGGTTCGGGGACGTATGTATCGTCAGCGCATGCGACGTCGGGTTGTAGAGAACGACTTGATTCGACCCCTGGAAGATTGGCTGCCATTCAGGCTCCAGTGGTGCTAGTGCCACGAGTGCCTGGTTAGGTGACGGAGGTGCGCTTTCGTCAAACATCGTGAAAGCTGATGCCAATGGTCAGAAGGGCAGAAAGCCTCAGCAGCGTGTCCTAGTATACCTGGGTGATATCGGGATGTTACGTCTGACACCGCGTTTCGATTAGCGTGCACGCGACCGGACACCTCGATCGCTACAATCCGCGCAGGCCTCAAGCGTCAGTAAATACCCTAAAGTTCTCGGGGACAAGCTTCAGTCGCTGATACCTTTGAATCCGAGAAGTCAAGGAACTGAAACCTTCACGAAGGACACTTTACGCTGCAGCCGGACAAAGACCGTGGAGACCTGGGCTAGATGACGAGCCCGGCGTTTTGACGCCAATAAGTTGCTTCTTAATAATCCGAAAAAGGAAATCAAGCCAAAGGTGGCGACAATTGGCCCGAGCAAAACGTTTGTTCTTTCGATTCGCGACGACCATCTCGTTGGCTGCTCCCTGCCATCGTCTTTCGTTCTCTCTCACTCTCGTTCTCTTTCCTCTACTTTTTGGCATTTTTTTATATAGCGATGATGAACGAGTTTGACATCGCAGAGATGCTGGAAAAGCGTCAGAATAATGGTCAGCAGGGCGGACAGCAAGGTGGGCAGCAGGGGGGGCAGCAGGCAGGAGGTCAGCAAGGAGGAAGTCAACAAGGTGGTCAATCACAGACGCAATCCCAGACCGGTTCGCAGATGCCAACCGGC
Source organism: Hydnomerulius pinastri MD-312 (assembly GCA_000827185.1). Lineage (NCBI taxonomy): Eukaryota > Fungi > Basidiomycota > Agaricomycetes > Boletales > Leucogyrophana > Leucogyrophana pinastri. The sequence continues at coordinate 349,418 of KN839852.1, read as the reverse complement.
TCACAGACCGGTAGCCAGACGGGTACGGCCTCGCAGACGGGGTCGCAAGCGCAATCAGGGTCTGGGACGCCCATGCCCACAATCCCCCAGAACGCCCCTGCCGGTCTTCTTACCGTTACCCAACCACCCCAGCAGTCCACCTCATACTATAAAATTGCTCAGAATCAGTACATCACATTCGCTTGGAACTTCAGCTATATCCTGGCAACGCCAACGCATCTTACCGTATCTGCCGTCTGCGAGAACGGTAATACATACCCGGTCGGCCCCACCGATGGAATTATACCTGGAACTGCTACCAGCGTGGTTTGGGATACCTACGCATACCAGACGTCACACCCTCAACTCCCACTCGCGCAAGCCAAGTACACGCTAAAGATCTGGGGAGATCAAGGCCCTGATGCCCCGCGTGCTCCGGGGTATCTAACCCCAAACAGTGCACTTCAATTTGCCCTGTATACACCACAGGCATACACACCTATTGGAAGTGGTAAGATCTACCCGTCGTCGCCAATGACTCTTTGACCGACGCGTTTTTAGGTTGGTCCTGTGCGGGTTGCTCAAGCGCGATGTCCCAGTATATCACTCAGCCTGCATTCACGGCAGTGATGGCCACACTGCTGGTCATGTTCCTGTCGGGTTCGATTCTTATGCGGCGGATATAGAAGAGTGGGGAGTCACGATTTTGTCTCTTTTTTCTTGATGAAGCACAGGAAGTTTTTGATACCGTTCTCTGGACTTGGACTTACACATAACCATACAATTATCCTTCTTTTCGATGGACCTAATGGCCTTTGACCACCAGTAATCGCTTATCGCGTTCCTTCGTCCGCTAGTAGCTCTAGCTAGTTGTTGTTTGACCCATTACTTGACGAACTGTGCTAGGGGCTGGCGCTGTTGCGAACATGCATGTGATTGCTGGACGAGTTATTTTCATCACATCTTCCTCCGTGATGAGTGATCGAGCGCTGATCGACGCGCCTCCTCTGATTGTTGCCCAAAAATATTTAGGCTGCGTGCCCCACCATCAGTGGCTAAGGCGGAGCCAAATCAGGTGTGAGTCTCAACTATCTTTATCTTCTTGTGCAAAGCATCAGTTGGAACAATGTTTAACGTTCGTGTTACAGATTGATGCGCAGACGCGGATGGACGTGAGATCTGTATCCTCCCTGCCAGCCGACCTTGCTGAGAATATAGCGTTTCATCAAGCACTGCCCTTCAGCGCTTCGACATGCAATCCGCAGGGGCGTTGATCATGCTGATGGGCTCCGAAATAGAACATCACGCTGTGGCGAGACAATGGGCTCACCTTGTAAGACTCGGGAACTAGAAGATGCCAGTTCACCTCGGCCCACGTTGGGTGCAATGACCAAGGTGGCTTGGCCGAGAGTCCCTGTGGCGCTGGTTAGGGCTATTAGCACTAAACAGTGCACTAATTGGTAGGCTAACATATGCACTATGGCCTTGACCTCATGAAAAAATCTATCTGATAGAATCTAGACGGGGAAGCTGCATGCACAGATCTGAAAAGCGGCACTGGAGACGTTGATGAAACACCGATGAGTATCATATATCACAGTTCTACCAAATGCACACTGCAGTATCACATGGGGAGTGGGAGCGGTAGAAAAACGATCGCAAGACGGATAGCTAAAACTTATCGGAGAATCGTCTTAATTACTTTCCAGGCACGAAGATGTGGACTACATATACGCAACGCATTGGTGAGCAAAATGGTGACGCTAATTTCGACCGCGAGAAGCTGCCTCGCCGTCGGACGATCCAATTAGCGAGCACCCAACGTTTTTGCCGTATAAGGAAACTCTCAATCAGTCTCCTAGACTGCCATCAATCATCCGACGTTTTGTTTCCGGGCAGTCGCAACGGTGACGGACATGATAGGCCACACGAGCCGCTTTGGGCGGCGTTGGAGGGGTACAATCAACATCGTGTGATCGCTAGATACTTGTGGTTATATCGGGGCCCTTGGTGGAGCATGCTATGCATCACGGTGTGACCTCTTGTTCTCTCTCCAGCTCCTGTTTGCTCCCTCCTCTCCGCCTACTCCAAGGCGAAATAACTACTGTATGAGGTGAGTGTATCCCTTTGGAACACTGCATGCTAAGTCCGAGCGTCTCCCTCGCTGTCAGGTGAACCGTCACTTTAGGGTCGCCAAACTATGATTGTCCGCGCTCCCACCAACAGCCCAGGGAATGGAGATGTGGTGATAGAATCGCAACTGGGAAAAATACAAAGGAGACTGCGACTAGGGCTCTTTGCAACGAACCCGCCACCTATCACAGATAAAGGTCTCGGACTACCCACAAGGACCGATTCGAATACTTTGACTAAAGGTGAGGGTCATTAATCCACGTCGTTTGGTACATCATAAAGCTCGTTTTCTCATCGGAGTTTCAGCGGGCGTTGGGGTACTTGTGAAGAAACCTAGTGCTGTGCCCGTTCAAGCTCATCGTCCCGCATCCGCCAACCTACCCCAAGCACCGTCAGGCGAAGCGTCCAATCCCGTAGAAGTGCAACCCACACCTTCCAGCTCTAAACAAGAGGCAACCCCCGATTTGGGTTGTAGTACTGAGGAAGCAGACTCACAGCCTCATAGTAACTGCGTCGGAGTGTCCTCTGAGCCACCTCCAGAACCTCTTGCAGAGTGTTCATCTGCTATCTCCCGCAAATCAAGTCAAGTGCATTCGATAGCACCAACTGAGGCGGCGTCAAAAAAAGCAGAGTCTCCGTTAATTACCGAGACGATCTCAACAGTGCCCCGTGCGATGTCGACAGCATCTCGTAAATCGGACCGTACCGCGGAGCGCCAGGCGGGGCTACGGCGGCCTCCTTCATCACCAGCATCATCGGATGGTGGGATGTTGTTCGTCTCGTCGAGGTGCTCGAGTTGTTCTTCTCGGAGAACAGCGCCCGTAGAACCCGCTTCAATGTGGCCTATCAGTGACTCATTTCTTCCGCGAGCCAAGCCTCCCCCTCCACTCAAGATACCCACCAAGCATCAGCGCAATCGTTCTGTTCCTGTATCATTACCATCGCCCACGTTACCCACCTGCCAGCAATCATCACAGACAAATCCTCGTCCCAAAGTGGTGGAACCCTTGTCGTTTTTTCCCGTCCCAGATATGTCATTACCTACACCCCCTCTCCCATCATTTTTCAGATCCTCACGACCCCCTTCTGTCGTTCGTTCCCCTACCCCCAAGAAAAGCTCGGCATCCGCCCCTCCGTCCTCAGCCTCGTCAAGCCATCAAGCGCCAAGTAATCAAAGTAGCATGCACTCCCGTGACACGTCGATTCTAACACGAACCGACAGCCGGGTCACCGCTACTTCCGCGGAGTCGGAAGCATCTTTTACTCCCTCGAAATTTTCATCTGCTTGGACGTGGACACCCCCTGCCAGTTGGTCAGGACCTCCTCCTGAAGGGCTTCAAGAAACAGACGAAGGGGGTGGTTCATCTGCCAGGGCCCGGCTTACTCGCAAGACTAGCAAGGGCAAGTTGAATGGCAGTAAACCTCTCTACGGTCGTGTCAACGTATCCTCTCCGTCGCTCTGGAAATCTGTGTCACCTCGATTAGCGGAAGAAGGCACACCAGAGGAGCCTTCTCTTGGAGAGGATGCAACAGAAGCTCCGGATGTCGTCGTCAAGATGCAGGGTTTCGAAGGCGATGCGTGGCATGAGAGGGCAATGGCTGAGGTTATCCCACAACTGAGGGCGCTGAAGAGCACCAGGTAGTGGAACACCAGCCGGTCATATTTTCCCTGGTCGATTGGATTGTCGTTTGCAGATTGAGTTTTTGCTCATGTGCATCATTCCTTTAACATAGCATTTCGGTAATCATCGCATATCTGGGCACCCTCAAGGGAACATAATACCCCATTTCACCAGCGTCTGTTTAGGACTTCCATACACGGTTCTCTGTGTCGCACTAGTAAATTATTTGTTATTGCCCAACACATGCACTGCACTCCTTTCTCCTCTGTCTCGAGAGCTAGTTGGTCAGGCGGTAAAAAGGACAAAAGACGGGTCATCTCTTAAGCCAGAAGTGTCCGGCGGATGTCGAGTGTCGAGAATCTAAGTCGCCGAGACAGCAATGCGGTAAATCAGTCAACGTCTCGGTTACGACAGTTCGACAATATTTTCTGTGTGCGAGCAACTGGGGATATCGCACAGCCTCGGGTGGAGTCCACCGCTTTGATCCTGCTTCATGCCGTAAAACAATGTTCACCTACCAGTGGCTGAATATTGACGCCAGACCATCGCCAAGTCTAGGCCCGTATGAATAGGGGAGTGGCGGCAAGGGGGTGCACAGGAAAATGAATTTACTGCACACGAATGTTTCATTGTCAGGAATGAGCAGGTACACATCGCCAATTGAAGGAGAGAAAACGTAGCAGGAGCGCAGCCGATCGCGACCGATCGCGCCACACTCGACGTTCGGAGTCCGTGCAAGGTGAGTCAAACGGTGTGCTTCAAGTCCCGGTACGTTGCTGTGGTCCGCAGTTGACATAAAGTTGAAGGAAGTTCATACTTTCTGGAAGTACCACAGGCCGCAGTAGGACGGGTACCGTAACACTCTTGCAGTCCGGGGGACGTACTTCCGGGTCGAGAAGTGGAGCCCTCGGGGACTGGGATTAAGAATGACCGTGACGATAGCAAGTACGAGACCCAGACCAAACCCTGGGTTTCCACCAGGTGACCTGAAGCCACTATGGAACTTAAGGGAAACCGACATTTTGACAAGAAGCTGATTTTTGGGCCGGTGGGAAGAGACATTCAGCTTCGGTAGAACTGGACAAAACGACTTACTGGAGGCCGGTACCCGTGATGAACAGTCCAGATCAAAGTCCTTCAAGTGCGCTTGAAGTGTGCTGTGAAGATCATGATGTATTACATAATCGTGGGACACACTGCGAGAACCCGATGGTCGTCATAATCCAGCAGGTCCCGAACACTCATCCAACGGTCACAACAACTTATCTCGCAGAAAACAACAAAAATATGGAGTCAAGGTATTATCTTACGTGCTCGTGTAAATTGCTAAATCTATAGGATGCCTTGGCGCTTTCTAAACTGTTGATAACAACATTTGATGATGAATCTTATCCATATAATACGTTTTTCTGGTATTATCCACCACCTGCAAAAGCGGTCGACGTAATTCCCGCTCTATCCGTTTCGTACCGAAATCTTATACAGAATTTGGTTCATGGGGTCGCACAAATGTTCAACTAAGTTGGGTCATCCTTGAAATGGTAAGCCTTGTATTCTGTTATACAGCAACGCAACTCGCCCTTGAGAGCTATCTGTTTCCTTTGCTTTCGAGAGACTTCTGGCTTGAATCTGATTTTTTACTCTGGTTGACTCTCACTCCCACATACTCGCTGCGAGTCTGCAGTGCGCTCTCAGACTTATGTTTTCTCTCATCCTCCCGAACTTTAAGGTGGCTGTGCTGCCAAAGCAGTGCTGATGCTTTGACCTCCGGACGTCAACCCCTCCTAGCCTCGTGTGCTCGTACTGCTGGGCCGAGGGTTTCTATTCCGGATAGAAGTTTCTCTGCTTCTCCCCTTTCCGTCTCGCTTCAAAAACGTTACACGCCTCTGGTGTACGTCCCCTGAGCAGGTCTACGACCCGCAAACTTGGCGGTGAAGATCACAGCCTCCGGAGGCCATACGGTCTCTTTGGTTGTCCGCGCCCTTTACGCTTGGCGGTATTGGAGGATGCTTCTGTACGGGAACTTATGTGACGTGATACACTGGAAAGGCTATCACACCAAATTAGATACGTCCAGTTCCATGGATTCCATAATCCCCCATACTGGGTCTGCCAAAGCGTCTTCCGGGGCTATGACGTGTGGCGTATTTAAAACTTCATCGTTCGAGGCTCCTTGCTTTCTGTCCAGCTCTCTCATCTTTATTGTTTCATCCAATGTCCTCTCGTGCAAAGTGAGTGTTCCCTGTTGCTCACCCTACAGTCCGAGCTTGAACTCATTTCACTGCATTCTCTAGCCCTCGTTTCAACCCCGATCAAGGATACCTTTTCGGTGGCGCAGACCCTCCTGCGGCTGGTCCGTCGTCCGGCCCCTCCCACTGGCAACAACCGGAGGCATCATGGGCCTCAAATCAGACGATGATCGACCAAGGCAATTACGCCCACCCTAATCGGTACCCTGATATGGTCGGAGTCATGCTTGAGGATCACGATGCAGAGGTACGTTCCTCGAGCTGTTTTCCACTCCTGAGGTGACCTTCATATCTTCTAGGACATGGTTTTGCATCAGCCCCTCGGTTATAATGACCACAGCGTTCAGAGCGTCTCGCTCTCATCAGATTTCTCTCGTATGAATGTTGGCAGCAACGCGGTCCAACCTGCCTATGTAAGACCTTCTCGTCTCTCGTGTTCTATTTCTGACGCTCCTCCCTGATATCCAGAACGTCACTCATTTTGATAATTCCTTTATCGACCTACCATTCCATTATTACCCCGATCCTGAATATTGGCAACCTCCCAATGATCCCCAATCACAACCAGACACCTATCACATAAATTATGGGGTACCCCAACAACCCAGCATACAGCATCCAGGAAGCAGCATGCAAGGCTATCTCCCTAGGCCCTCGCAGGGCGCCATACAATCGTTCCAGGGAATCTCAGCCTCATCCAATCCCAACATGCGGTCGGCACCGCATCCACAACTCCACGATCGGACTGTGTTCGGGGCCGCCACTGACAGCAGCGCACGGTCCAGCCCCGGTGGCTTCCCGTTGCGTAGCGTCAGCACCGCGACCCCGCTCAATTCAGACGCTGGTCAACACAGCCACCCGTCCCCTGTGACGATGGAGTCGGCTGGGTGGGCCCCAGGTCCATCTTACCCTGCACTAGGCACCCTTTATCGGCCAATGCCGAGCTCACCTGAGAGAAAGCGGTCATTGGAGGATTACAACGATTTTTCGGTTAGCCCTAACTACCGATAACGTGAAGCGGATCTGATTGATGTTCTTTAGACCGAGAGGAGAGTGTTCGCTCGACACGACCGGGCTTCAAGCGTCCACTCTGCAGCGTCGGATATGCACAGAAGGGGTAGCAGTAGTAGCTCTCACAACGTCAACCTTCCTGGACGGGGTCCCCGCATTCCTCAGGCACGATACGCCGCAGGGGCCACGCAGAATTTCAATTTCAGTGATGGGAAGCGGGAATCCGTTAAATTCAATCTCGAAAGGCCGGTGGAACTCGGGATAAGGATTTCCGACATTTTGGATGGCCACGAAAATTTCCTGCGCCTTGAGGATCGTAAAGGCCTTGTCGAGGCGATGGGAAAGACCACCGTCAGTTTGCGTTTTCAAGTAAGTTTGACTCTATTCCTCCCTTACCCTCCTGGTCTCATCATAACACTCTTAGTGGCCGGGCTATCAGCTTTGGACGAAAGCCGTTGCGTCCAAGAACTGGAAGAGAAGTCGCTCTCCTCTCACTCGCGAAAAGCTTGCCGAGGTGGTTGCTAAGGCTGTGCAACAGTTCATCAAGGTAATCAATTCAGTTGTAATAAACCTTGTGAATGCTTATGGATATCCTCGGCCCCTTACTAGGACCACCGCAACGCACCATGCGATGTGGATAATACTGCGTGGAGAGTAGGCCCTAATGGCATTCAGGTGGCCGACGTTGTCCTCGTCGCTCTCCACCATGTGTCGACGGGAAGCTGGCAACCCGAGTTGTGCTTGTTGAACCCTCGCCGTTGATTCTATCCTCCCACCCACTGGCCGCCCAGTCCTCCCACTTCTTCTTGTCTCCTCCAGCTCTTGAACGTGCATATCACTATTTATTTTGCATATTTTCGGAATCAATTTCATACACCATCACACCGGCATATCAAGCACATATTATATCTCAATCTTTTTGTTTAAAGCATCAGCGACTGGGAGTTTCTTCGATTCTCAAAAAGGTGCGTCGCCGGCCGATAGCCCTCCCCAGCGCCAAACTAACAATTTTGATAGTGTCTCCAGTCCCTCTCGTATACCCGGAGACTCGCAGCGCTTCACGGCGCCCATACCATTTTGGATTTGCATCTTCGTTCATCATCACAATTCCATTATTCTTAAGTTAAAACGCAATATCAACAGCATAGCATTCGCATCCAAGTGTTCTGCATTTGTAGCAATCCGGTTCTCTCTTTCTCTCTCTCCTGCTATTTCTTGGTCTGTCTCATCTGCCCCGTTAATATTTTCAATTGTTTCTTGGCTACATTTGCTTTGGGCTTAAGCTCTTGCATCACTTACACGAATGTGGATCGTTCATGTTCAGTGTCTAAGTAAATAGCTTTCGTACATATGATCTTTCTCTCTTGTATATAACCCTATGATATACTGGCAATATATATGTGATATGCACCATTCAACTACCTGTGCTGTGCGGAGACCGTTTGCGCTGGACTTTGACAGACGGCCTGGTCTGGGTTTCGGGAGGAGGAGAAGGAATGTTGCCGCGGGGTTCCAAAAAGGAAGCCGAAAGCTTCGTGCAAGTCCAGCGCGAACTTCGAATTTCCATCATGGTCATCAAATGGTCAAAAGTGTAGTATCGGACACGATTTGAGGATCTTCTTCGAAAGATCATTAATATTGGCAATTCGCGATCGTCCAGGTAGGACAATTCAACAACGTGAGTTCATCTTCGTCGCGCTTGTGTAGCCTAATATATTGAACGACCTGGTTTATCTATTACTTACACTAACAGTTTGTGAGGCTCCGTGTTATCTAACATCTAATCCTTCGACTACAGATGAAACTGATGATTATTTCACAGATTCACAGAGAGGGTTCTGACCACTCCATCCCGAAATATGGCTCAACAGACCGATCCGCACCCCCCTAGCGCAGACTTTGCCATGCGCCTCCCATTGCTGACATTTGTCCTCTCGTCCACCCTTCCACAGCTCGGCCCTCGTCTAGGTAAACTCGTGCTTACACGACCTACTCGTAAACTAGATGAAACCCCTTCGTCGAGTGACACCACCGTCCTCGAGATGGAAACACCTAATATACTCGTTGGCACGTCCCGAGGGATCGTTCCTCATCTTTCTCGAGATCACTGCAATTCCTCTGATGCTATCAAATGGATAAACGTCCCTTTTGAGTCGTTGTAAGCTTTGTTTCTCGATCTCTCATTTTGAGCGGGGGCTATATTACTGACGGACGCTCGTGTGTCCCTGCCTAACTTGGCAGCTTGGAGCAGGTTCCTCCGATACCAACTATGCAACCGGGTCCATATCCATTGCATAGCTTCTTGGGCTTTGATACGCGCAAACATATCACATCGCTTTGTCTTCGTGATCCGCTCGATAGCCGAGAAATGCCTCCAAACGGGAATGCAGCTGTGTCGGCAAACTGCGTTCGAGGAGTCAGAAAGGTTTGCATCTCTTTCCATCGATTATCTCCAAGATATCTTTGCTAACGCCGTCAAAACGTTGGCACGCTTAGGTAACCCTCCCTGACTGGCGAAGTTATGTCTCCAAGATGCAGCCTGACATAGTCTTCGCCCTCACTGACACTCCGTTCACGACCCCTCCTCATTCCCAAAAACGCGTTACGAAGAGTATTGAACGCAGTGCAGCATGGGTCTCCGACATACTTCGACCCATATCTGAGTCTACTTCGTCGCCCCAGTTGTCAACAGCACGGATATCGCAGCATCCACTCAATGTTTTTGTTCATATGGCCGGAGGTACTTCAACCCATGCCCGAGAGGCGTTTGCTTATAGCCTAACCGAGAAACTCCATGGGCCTGAAGCGGAAGCGGTGAAGCCGCTTCAGACTCTCGACGAGGGTATCTCAGGTTACTCTTTCGATCTCGCTTCCTTGCGTGGGATCAAGCCGAGCCCAAACACGTCACAGCACAGGAGTCTTCCAGATGACTATTTGCAACGAGAAAGTCCAGATATGCTGCAGAATACCCAGTCCATCGAGGAAGTATCTACCCCAAATACGACCGGCGGTTTGAGCCTTTCCTCGAGTGTCTCCTCGTTGGCTGAGCCGATAATCCCGCTGGAGGTTTCGTCTTTGCTGAAGGCGTCCCTCGAAGAGCTGCCCAAGCGAAAACCGCGCCTCGTGACAGGAGTACGCTCGCCCCACGAGATGCTCCGTCTCATTCGGGACGTCGGCGTCGATGTATTTGACTCCGCTTGGGCCATGAACGCAGCCAATATTGGCATAGCTCTGGACTTTGTTTTCCCAGTACCTTGCACCCAGACTGCAGACACAAAGCCCCGGAATCTAGGGCATAATATCTATCATTCAACTTACGCCCACCAGTTTACCCGCCTCGCAGATTCTCTGTCAGGTGCTGCGGAGACCCCACAAGAGTCGGGGCCCTGGCCTCGCATTGTCTGCCCCTGCATCGCATGTTCGCCTCAGTCACCTTTCTCTCACGTACTGCACAGCAGCACCGACGTTCAGTCATACTCGGATACCTCAAACGAGGTCGTGTACGGGAAGCCATGCAGCCGCGCGTACCTGCATCATCTCCTGCACACGCACGAAATGTCCGCGCATACTCTCCTAGTGGCTCATAATCTGGCGGTACTGTCCGCCCTTCTGTCCGGGGTTAGGGCAGTTCTTAATGGCGGCGAAGGTGTTAATGAGCGGTTTGCTGATGAGGTGAAGAGGTTCGAGGATACGTATGATGAGAGCATGGAGGTGTTCTCTGCTGCGAAGAAGGACTGGAGAAATGTCGATAAAGCGAGAGGGAAGGGGAGGTTGGCGAGGGAGAAGGGGAGACAGGAGGACGAAGAAGTTGGCTAGAGGGTGTAATTACTTTAGCTCAACGATTCACTGACTGTACTAAGTTTCCAAACATACGGCACCGCCATCATCCATGAGGTGACGATTGACTCAATAGGGGTAAGCCTAATAAGGCAACCACAACTGAACCGCCGATCGTATCCTTTGCCTCTTGACTTGAAGTTATTGCTCATAACGCTGGCTTGATGTTGGCAATGGTGATGCCCTCACAGCGCCTGTTGACATTACCACCCTTTCTCTTCCCTTCTCGCTACATATGGTCGCCATCATCAAAAGCCAGTAAGCCAACACGGGCGTCGCGCAGCGGACCCGCAACCACCCGGTCGGGCTATCGTCGATTCTCCTCTACCGCGACGAGGGAAGCAAGGCAAGGAGATCATTATGCGACGCTCGCAGTTCCCAAGAATGCCACCAAAGCTCAGATTAAGGTGGTAGCTATCTCTTTGGAAAACTCCTAGCTAATGTTTAATACCGATAGACGAGTTATTATCAGGTGAAGTATTGGAGAGTTGGGTAGAATCTGGATGATTGTTGACATTTAGTCTAGCTGAGCAAGAAATATCATCCGGACGTTGCCAAAGATAAGGCATCTCAAATTAAATTCCATGCTGTGAGCGAGGCCTATGCAACCTTGGGCGACGAGCGGAAACGGTGCGTTCAGCAAAGTGGATTCGTTGCAAGGCTTCCCCTTCTCACTCTTGCTTCCAGCCGCGAATACGACCGCACTTTCGCCTCTTCTTCAAGCCTATATGGCCAACACCCACAAGCAACCACCACCCGACCATCCCATCAGCCCGGTTTCCGAAATGCATGGCCAAACCACCCAAGGAATCGTGCACGAGATCCTACTGGCGGTCATGCGCACGCTCCAAGACACGACCACTCTCGTGACCAGCCTCGCGCAGGGTTCTACCGGCCTCCATCAGGGACGCAATCGCCGTATACCTGGTCGCACAAAGATCCTTTTGTGAACCCTTTTGTGCAGAGAGCTACGGGTCATGTACGTTCACACCCCGAGTCATCGCATCCAAGTAACGCACAGCGAGACACCAATGATGCTCGGTATGGTGGTCCTCAGCAAGCAGGTGGGTTTCAGGGTGCTTCTGCGCCTGGGCATGCATCAAGCGGCGCGGGCAGGGAGCGCTCGGAGACCGACCGACCGACGCGGGAAGAAGTTGCTGGAGAGAGCGTTATTTTACGCGCGGTTGGGGCCTCTGCGCTTCTAAGTTTCATAGTGCTGGTTGCGGCATCCATTAGGGGTACTGAGGGGAAGAGGTCTGATTCAAGATAGAGCTTTTGTGGATTTGCGCTGTGGAACTCTACGTTCGATATATAAGGATACCAACGCAATCCATACACTACGAGCCACGCCACCCATAGTGGACAAGTAGAGGCTGTTTAAAAGGCCAGCTTTCCCCAGGCGTGTTTGCTTTGTTACACGCACGAGCTGGTTGCAATACTTTAGGCAGTGCATTATTTGCAGTACACCTACAGATGTTAACCTTCCCTGGTAAAGTTGTGCGGGAGGGGAAATGGAAAGGCTTTGTCGGGCTTGCTTTCTCGGTTTATCAGTCAACAAAATCACTCAAAGATTCGAGCGCAATGTTTGAGGAGAACGAGACAACTGGAAATGTAAGCTATGGCGAGTACGGCTCGGCTCGGAATGGGGTGTGATTTCTCGCCGAGCATCTAATGATTAAAGGGTAAGTTACGACACAGTGGGTTGGTTTGCAAGAGCGGCAGGCGCAGGTGGTGGCAGCGACGTGGGTTTTACTACAGAGTTCCCTAACCGCGGCAATGCTCTACGATCAATGAATTCGTATGTTGTGGGCAGCTTGGCAGCGGCAAGACGGAGAGCTGGTGCAGAACATTGTTAAATGAATATAGAAGCACGATGTCAATTCCATCAAAAATACCTTCTCGTGCAATCTCTTCACGAATAGGCACTCCGCCAATTTCGAAAATGACTCTCCCGGTGGGGACACTGATATACTTTCAGTCTTTTGAAGTTTGCACCGTGACAGCACTAAAAGCGTACCGTGTTGCCCAGAACTCGAAAGATCCTTTACCCTTACCCATACGCGTCTCGTTACCCTACGCAGACAGCCCATAAGTTCCACCTTTAATCGGCACCTAGAACGTGAACACACCTTTATGCACACAGGGATATGCGGGAATACCCTCATATACACCTTTGCGCCTTTCACAACCTTTATTGCCCGCTTGATGACATCCTCCGCAGTCATAAGTTGCTTAGCGCTGAACCTAACACCCATCCCCTTGATTCGAATGCCCCAGTCTCCATACGCAAGCGTCGTACCCGCCGTAGACCCGCCTGTGGGGATTGGAATGCGACCTTTGTGCCGTTTAACATATTTTACTCCACGAGGGGCGAGGTTTGTGCGGAAACGTGCGCCAAGGGCACCGTTTGGCACGGTGACAGCTGGTGCACGAGTCAGACGCGGTAGTGCGGACGAAAGAGAGGACACGGAAAACATGGTGGTCGGCGTCGAGCTCGGAACAGAGCTTGGTGAAGACTTGACAATTTACGAAAATGGAAAATGACCCCCTTCGGATTAGCGCACCCCCAGCGTAGGGGTTACTTCGCTTGACCGATTCGTAGTTCTTCCTTGGCTACACCCTTTGTGAAGTACCATCAAGGTCCACCACCACAAACGGTCATCATGAGTGACAAGAAGAGAGCTTTTGAAGGAAATGGGGAGACTTCTATCGCCAAGAAACCCAGGAGGTAAGAAATCTGTTTCACGCCCACAGTCTACCAGTCTCTGATCATCCTGTGTCTATCTCTAGTGAATTCGTGAGTCTTTCTCTGTTTCTCTAAAGGTGAATTCACCTGTCGCATTCTTATTCTGACATGTTTCTATAACATTTTTGCTTCTTCTACAGACCTCGTCTAATGGATCATCGACTTCCGCGGTAGGTTTTACAGTCCTGGAACTGCCCTTGTTCCACGCGAGCTAAATGTGGGGTTTAGTTGTCAGGAGATGCGCTCATCGCGCAAAAGCGCGCTGAGATTGCTGCGAAGGTGGCAGCTATGAAAGGCAACATTCCAGGACTCCCGGCGAAACCACCCGTCTCAGCTCCTGTGAAGTCTAGTGCAAGCCCTTCGCCTGCACCCGGGGCTGCTGCGCCGAACATGGACGACCTGGCGCGGAAAGTCGCAGAAGCGAAACGACGTGTTGCAGAAGCTCAGACCAAGCTCGCTGTCAAAGATAATCCGTACATGGTGAGCGTGATTGTGGTTACACATGTCTGAGAGTATTAATGGTTCATTCGTGGCGCAGTCGATGCCTCAGACCGGGAAGAAGAACAAGCCAGTCGAGCCTGCTCAGCAAGGCGCTGGTTTGAAAATGGCAGCACATCCGTTGTTGCTGGACACTACCCCTGCAGCACCGCAGTCTAAGAAAGACCGGTATAAGCCAATGCAGCCCAAGTTTGCATCTATCAAAGTAAGTCGCCTGCACCATTGAAATGACATATGGCCTGGACTCTGAGCGTGTCTTTCTAGGCTAATATTCGCAACGTTCCAACGCCTCCGCCTGCTCCTACACCAGTCCCCACAGTCGAAATTAAAGCCAATCCATATGCTTCAGGTCCTTCTGTGGTTAAGGACAGCGGCTTCGAAGGCGCACCTAAGGAGCGTACTGGCAGAAACTTCCGCTTCAATCCCAAAGGCAAATATGTTCAACTTGGGAACCAGATGAGGCAAGAAAACCAGCTGGAAGCCCTGAAGCAACGTATCGCGGAAAGTGCTCGTAAAGCAGGTTTAGACTCTGAATTTGAGACTCTTGAGAAAAATATTAAGGTCCGTATTTTCTTGATAGCTTCTTCAATCTCGTCGCTGACAACTCGTGAAGCGTGAACCACCGCCGGAGTCGGAGTGGTGGGATGCTGCACTCCTGCCCAACAAGACTTACGACGACCTCGCTCTTGGTTTCGAGCAGCTCAATATACGCGGCGCGGATTCTCCGGTAACGCTTTATATCCAGCACCCAATCCCTATTCCTGCTCCTGGTGATAAGAACAAAGGTGGCGCGAAACCCCTTAAACTGACCACCAAGGTTCGTTTTCAGTGTTAGCTTATCAAACAACCTCTCGCTAAATAATGGCGTTCATTACAGGAACAAAAGAAGATGAGAAAGCAACGCCGACAGGCCGAGCTCCAGGACAAGCGTGATCGTATTCGTATGGGTCTTATCCCTCCGGATCCACCAAAAGGTACGTAGCCCTTCCGTTGAAATTACACCTTGCTAAACCGCCTTGCAGTTCGCCTGTCCAACTTGATGAAAGTCTTGACCTCGGATGCCGTGCAAGATCCAACACGCGTGGAAGCTCGTGTCCGCCGTGAAGTTGCAATGAGGAAGCACACGCACGAGAAGATGAATTTGGAGCGGAAACTCAACGATGAGCAGCGACGGGAGAAGATCGAGACTAAGAAGGTTGAAGAGGAGAAGAAGGGGATCTGTGGCGCCGTGTTCAAGTAAGTCTATCTAATAATCACCCTTGGTCCTTCCTTAACAGCTGACGTCGATGATGTAGGGTTAAAACGCTTTCGGATCCTGCCCACAGATTCAAGGTCCGGAAGAACGCCGAACAGATGAACCTAACGGGCTTGTGTATCTTCAACCCTGGCTTTAGCATGGTCTACGTCGAAGGCGCACAAAAGTTCATTCGACAGTACAAGCGCCTCATGCTGAACCGTATCGCTTGGACCGAAGCAGCCCGACCTCGTGGCGGGGAGGACGTAGAGATTGACGGAAGCGACGAAGAAGAAGGCGAAGGGAACGGCAAGGGCAAAGCCAGGGCCGATGGGAGCGCAGAGGCTGAGGGTGAAGGTTCAGTCGTGTCGCTCGAGGCCAACGCGTGTTTTTTGGTGTGGGAGGGTGAGCTCAGGGACCGTGCGTTCAGCAGCTTCAAACCGCGGAGTTGTCCGACAGACGGAGCTGCGAAGGAGGCGCTTGGACAGAAGTTGGCGGGTTATTGGGACCAGGCCAAGAATTGGAAACCGGAGGAGGAGGAATTGTTCTAGCCCGGTTTCGGGTTGCTTTCATACTTATAATTTCTATGTTGATCCGCATTGTAAATCGAGAAGCTTTGGTATGGTGCCCGGATACGTGGGGAAGGTACCTTGGACGACTCAACACGAACGTGGGAATTGGATGAGGAGGGCGTTCCGGGGCTGCCATTACGGCTACATAGGGGCTAGTTCGTTCCCCCGGCGGACTTTGGAAGACAATGTTCCAGGCAAACTGCACCCAAACCGCTATAAGAGGCTGACTGAGCTAGCTCGGTGCAAATACGAGCTGTAGAGGTATCTTTGCCACTACGATCGTGAGTCCCCCACCCCGGCCGTCCTACATTCTGTTTCTGACCTTGGAAATCCTCAGCCCAACATGCGGTTCACTATCTCGTTGTTCGCGGTCTCGCTGTTCGCTCTTGTCGCCGGTTCGCCTTTGGGCGACATGAACACCGCCCAGCTGGCTCTCGTCAGCCCCGGCAACAGCGACAACGACCAATGCAGCCCCAGAGGAGCCCTTTGCGACTGGCCTGCTGGCTCTAGGGGACCATGCTGTGTTGGACTGGTTTGCACACCCATTGCAATGCATAAAACCCCGTACCTCGTCTGTGCTTGAGGTGAGTTTTAGTTTGGTTGAATATTTTAGACGCATTGCCTGATATGGATGATACTGAACGAATAGACCCATATGCAGGACTTAGAATATTCCCTAATCCACGTTGCTCGCCTTGCTGAGCATCTTTTGAAAGTCACGTATCTACTTTGACGTCGTTTCTTGCTCTGCACTTCGTCGATTTTCGTTGTTCGAAATATATCATGCCTGCAGTCGTCTGCTGTCATTCACGGAATGTAGTCAGAATTCGGAAGGGAAAGTTGATTTTCCCCGACTCGTCAACTACCGGGTTTATTGGTGGTACTGACTACCTCCCCTGCCACCATGTCATGGAAAGGTTTTTGTATCGGCCTGTAATACTGTGAGATCTCTGACAAAGACCTTCTATATCATTGACTAGCTTCTGCAGCTGGGCTTTGTTTCCTATAGTAGCCCCCAGATTCGCCTGAGAAGTTTATCTAGCTGTCTGCAACTTCGACCATTACGTATACGTTTCTTACTTCTCCGGTTCTCCCTAACGTGTCAGTGTGAGCCGTGGAATGCCTTCTGAATCTTGGACGACTCGGAGGGTGGAGCTGCGACGGTGGTGACGGAAACCGAGACCCTCCCATTGTTCGACACGTGCTAGGACACAATTGTGATAGGACACGTGAGACTGACTGGCGCAGCGATAGGGTGTCGTTCTGAGCACCAGATTAAACACGACAGCCAGACTCAGGGGACTCTCCAAGCTGAGTGGTCAAAGTACCCAGGCACGACAGCTGCCAAACCACATACCCAAAAAAGGATAATCACGATCGAGAGGTCAAAATTCCGTACTCGACATGAATCCTCTCAATCTTCCACAACTGCCACCATGTCGACCGACGCTCTGCAGAACTACCAGACTGAACTCCTGGAGCAAGCCGAAGCCGTCGGCGCGCTCAGATTCGGAGAGTTCACACTCAAATCCGGCCGGTAGGCTCAATCTCTTCGTGCTCAACCCGTTCCCACCTCGCGTAGATAACTTATTGGCAAAAATGTATCCTTTTCCTTAGGATCTCGCCTTACTTCTTCAACGCTGGTCTCATGAGCAGCGGGAAGATTTTGAATACTATTGCGAGTGCTTATGCGGCGACTATCGTCGCTGCGCTCGACTCGCCTACGAACCCACTCCCGGCGTTCGATGTTATCTTTGGACCGGCTTATAAGGGTATCTCCCTTGCTGCGTGCACAGCACTTGTCTTGAGCGCGACGTATGGGAGGTCTTATGGGTTCGCGTACGATAGGAAGGAAGCGAAGGATCATGGGGAAGGAGGGAAGCTCGTCGGGGTGCCTGTGCAGGGGAAGAAGGTTCTCATCCTCGACGACGTCATGACCGCTGGCACAGCCGTGAGGATCGCGATCGAGTCAATCCAGGGAGGGGGTGGAACGGTCGTGGGTGTCATGCAGCTGCTGGACAGGGAGGAAAGGGGGAACGATGGAGGGAGTACTGTAGAGGAGGTCGAGGCTGTCGTTGGTGGCAAGGGACGCGTACAGTCTGTGCTGAAGATGAGAGATCTTATGGTCTGGTTGAAGCATAACGGGAAGACGGAGGTGTTGGAGAAGATGAACGCATACTGGGAAGTTTACGGCTGGAAGCCATAAGTCTATTAATATTTAAATCCTCACTTTTGTGACAGATATCACCACACTAAAATATCGAAACTGGAACTCACTAGCCTGTTTTGTATTTTGCAAAAAGGTATGAGGCAGTCGTTAGTGTGCGACCTACTGGTACTCAAGAACTTCCAAGACGTTGTCCACCTCCCCAGTTATAACCTGTCGTCCGACCACCTGCGGTCTGCTCTGCACGCTGCCTAGGTGCGAACGCCTGATACCCGCCTCGAGATGAACCCGCATTCGCTCCCTCACGTTCACCAAACCAGTTCCTTAACCACCTTGGTGCACGACCCCAACTCGCAAACCTCCCCGTCTCCACACCACCGGGTCCCGTTCCGGCGCCCCAAACAAGCCACCACCATATGTGGCCTACGATCATTCCGCTCACGCCCTGGGCCGCGACGCCGATGCCGCCCATCAAGAGATCCATGCCAAGCAGTGCGTATGGGAAGTACGCGATGGGAATGGTAAGTAAACCCATGACCGATGTTTGTGCGCCAGGTGGGGATAGCGCGCACATCACGTATGTGAGGGTGTGTAGGAGGGCGCGGTTGTGGCTATAGGAGCCAAGCGGGCGATTAAAGGCCTGCATGTACAGGTTGAGTTCTTCTCTGTGTCGATAAGACATAGTTTGTTGCATTACTTACGATAATTCCAATGGAAGCAAGGAAAAGCTGCCAGGCGTAGTCTGACGACCGACGCTCGTAGTGCTGAGATTCAAGGCTGTTGGAGTTTCGGCTGATAACGTTCCATGCATGAGAAGATGGTCGGTACGGTGTGCTTCAAAGACTCAACTATAACATTACCAGTTCGAATATGTACTCGATTCTCATACCTAGTTCAATTAGAATCAGGAGACGTGAGATAAATATTGTGGCGCTTACTTCCGAGGAAGAAACTCGTATGTAGTCGCCAGAGCTGTCAATGCACGCCAATGATCTTAAGTTAACCTTGCTCAGCACTCATTTGTCACGGAACTCACCTCCCATTGCTTGACGATGAGTGGGGTGACGAAGAGGAGCTTATATGGTGACACAAGTTGCAGGATAGCTGGTATCGTGATACCAAGCGACGACGCAACAAGAAATCGCGTTACAGGAGGTATTTTCTTGAGTTCTGCTACAATTTCAGACATCGTGGTGCACGTCCTGGTGTGAAGGAGCAGGCGTGGAGTCGGGAGTGCATGAATCCCAGGATTCCTTGGCACGTGACTGCTTCATTGTTTAGAAGTCCGCGAATAAGACAGCCAAATTTGCAATTGGAGGATTCCTGATCCCGATAGCTGTCCAAGTGAGTCTTCCGCACCCGTGAAATTCCCCACTGCTCCACCATTGGGTTACTCACGGCTTGTTCCATGACTACTACTACGTTTCCCTTCATTGATGGCCTTACAGGCGCTCCTTGCATATGCATTGAACGAAGATTCTAAAGCTACCAGCCCCTCTGACGAGGAGAAAGGCACCGGTAGTTCGGACACCCCTGACGGCCCCCAGCAAGAGACTTCTCACACTGACTCTGGCACTGGCGAGGTCTCAGAGAGACGAAGCGGCGAAATTCACGCAGATGCCGATGATAGCGACGACGACGGCTCTGAGGTTGATCAAGATGATGCCCCCACACATGGCTATCCGCGTCTGTCTCGCCGTCTTTCTTCGAGTACCGCCACGCTCGCCCCACAACCTGCGCCCGGCATGCTTTCACGAATACGAGCGTTCATATTTCCTACACCAAACGCCGAAGAAGAACTCGAGTCGTATATACCCAACTACAGATACACGCCAATTATTTCCGGCGTCATTATCCCATTTTCTATCTTGCTAGAGATACCCGGTTTAACAGAACATTGGTATATTCGCACCGATGGGTCCACCGTCGTAGACACCAAACCGAACTCTGTCATATTAGACGTTGGTCTCGCTTTGAGCATCACTTGTGCAGTGTTGGCCAACGCCTGCTTAATCATGCGTTTCTTGGAGAAACGTGTCAAGACAATGACTATTCTGTGTACTATTTTTCTATCTATACATGGTAAGTTCAACACTTCCTCTCAACTTTTGCTTTCTGTCACTGGATTTAGACATCATCAATATTACGACTGTTTCTATATTCGGCATCGAGCATCGATACGATGACGGCTTCACTTACGGTGAATCATTTTGGATGACCGTGTGCTCGACCATTGCATCTTCAGTCACGAACGTGACACTCATCATCGATCTCGTACGAACTCCCGATTTCGAGCGAAGCGGTAAGCTGGTACTTTATGTTCTAACTGGCCCCCTGAACTGATTGTCTGCCGCAGGAAGTGGGCTAACACGAAGACAACGGTCCCTTGTGATCATCATCATATTTCTATTTTGCTACATTGCTCTGGGCGCCCTTGTCAACTCACTCCTCCTTGGGCTTTCTTTCATCAACGGCCTCTACTTCACCGTTGTGTCCATTGAAACCATTGGATTTGGCGACATTATACCTGATGACACGGCTTCTCGGGTATTTGTCTGCATCTACTCCACACTCGGGATCGTCAACCTTGCCGTCGTGGTTGGACTCTTCCGCGAAACGGTCTTGGAAGGTCTCGACATTGGATACCAGAAGCGGATTAAAGTTGTACAAGAAAAGCGACGCAACGCTCGACGCCGGAAACGCGCCGAAAATCGTTGGCGACATGCCATCGTATGGCGTCTGCGAGCACGCAAAGCCCCTATCTGGATACCAGATAAGAAGAAAGCTGACTTGAAGACTCTCTGGGCGAAGCTTACATTTCGGATGTGGCGCGCTGCGTCTGATATTCGGTCGACCGCCGCCGGGGCTACAGATCTGAGCCGTGGACGGCATGGCATGAAGTTGAATCTGAAGGCGCTTTCGCATAGCCAGCTCGAGGCTGCGGCTCTCGAAGCTGGGGTTCCCCTAGACACGCTCCTTCCTCCTGGTTTCTACGAGCCTTCGGATCACGATTCCAGCCAACCCGGGGATGAAGATACCCGTCCCATGTCATCGTGGTTCGTCACCCATCCGGTGTACCACCGTGGTGATGACTATGTCCCTGAGCCCCTGACATACGGCCGTGTGGGCTCCATGGCTGCAATGCTCACCAAGTTTGCACTTGCCGTGTTTGAGTCGGGCGGTGTTGGGGATCAACTCGGGCATTTCCCAGGTGTCGAGGATGGCACAACTACTGGTGACACGCTCGCTCCCAGCAGTTCTGGGACTTTGTCTGCGAGCTCCTCGGAGGACCTTGGCGCTGACTATCATGCTCTCGTGATAGAATCTGAGAAGAAAGCGTTTTATACACGCTCAGGCGTCGCTTGGGGGTTGTTCATCATTTTCTGGATGGTGAGGAGAAATCTATCACATGGCAAGTGCTCAGCTCATGAGTCAATTTAGGTAGGCTCTGCAATATTTATGCAGACTGAGGGTTGGTCGTATGGAATGTCCATGTACTTTTGTCAGTACTTCTCCGGCCTCACAAATCGACGAACTGAACGTTAACCAGCTTCCAGGTTTCATCGCTTTCACTACGATTGGTTACGGAGATTTGTCCCCAACGACGCCTGCGGGTCGGTCGATATTCGTTGTATGGGCCTTACTCGGCGTCGGCACCATGACCATCCTGATTTCGAGTCGGTTTTGAAATATTTCTCACCTTTTTCGAAACTCTGACAGAATTCCACCTGCAGTTGTCTCGGAGGCCTATTCTTCCCGTTACAAGGGAATGTTAGGCCGTGGCTCCTTTGATAAGGCTGTCAAGCGATACCGAAAACGTACCAAGGTCGACTTTAATGAGAAGGCTCAAGAAGTCGGTAGTGCAAGTGTCCGGTTCCGCCCTCAAGAACGCCCCTCTCGAAATGAACCTGCAGCCCTCGAGAGCGAAACATCAAACGATGGCAATTCCGCTGGCCCGACAGTATCAGATGACCACCATCGCGCTCATATGCATGCGCAAAAATCGTTGGAAGCGCTCCCAAGGCACGTGCTCAACGAGGCGCGTTCTTTCCAGCAGTACCTGCGGTTCATTGGGGATGGTTCTGGACCCGAGGCGGAAGAATATATCGATGAAAGACTTCGGAACTTGCTGGACGACGTTGTTGAGGGCGTGGAAGGATTGAGGGAGAGCGCGAAGGTGGATATTTTGAGGGACGAGGATTCTCGTCGGGTAGGTCTTGGAGGTCCCCACTCATTCTGTGTATGCTAATGCAGGCTTTGTTAATAGACGCTCTTCATGCTAAGCATGGAAAGTTAGTCGAGGCCTTTTGATCTCTTTGCGTACGTTCAAGCTAACATTTGAATTCAGGATCTCTTAAAGAGCTGATGAATGTCGCTGAACAAGCGGTCGCCGCTGTGAATGAGCGGGACCGTATCATTGCATCCCTCGAGCAAGAGCGCGATGAAGCAGAAGCATGTGCTGACGAATCGTAGCCTTACGCGAGAGGACGTCTTAGTTTCAACAACACTAATATGACAACAAATTGCACCCTGGTAAACTTGGGTACGGGTGAAGAAGTTGCTTGGGGTGGCTGTTTGGGAAAACCGAACTGCTGTGTGGACCCCGGTCAAAAGATGGATGGATGGGGGCCAGTTGGTATCTTGTTTCATTTTGTCCTATTGCCTGTTTTCCGCTCTAAATAAACTGATGGGATACAGGACTGTCGGTTATTTTGGTAGCCTCCTTACCTTCTGCGTTCCGCCGGCGCCCGGATAGGACACATCTGCCGTGACTGACGCTGTGATTCGAAGTGATGAGTGCGGTACATAGATGCTTGCTGGTCATGCATGATGCGTGATGTATGATGCACGACCATCACGCATGTTGACGGTGGATGCCAATGAGATATTGCAAGACCGATTGCGATACAGGTATCGAAAACCAGCTGGAGCCTTGCTGTGTAGGCGTCCTAAATGTCAAATCCGTCGATGTTCTCAGGCTGAACCTCTCGAGCGCCTACACAGCGGCGCAGTTAGCAAGGCTTACTGTAACAAACACCCACCAAGGCTCCCACTAGGACCCACCTCGTTGAGTCGTCCCATCTCGCCAAAAACCCACTTCGAGACATGACAGACCTTCAGCCGTCGCTCACTCAGTTATACGTCATTGGACCTTCCTCCACGGGAAAGACCACGCTCTGCAATGCAGTTGCTAAATCCCTAAGCCTTCCCACGTGGTGCTACATTACTGAGGTAGCTCGCCAAGTCATGAAATCGCAGGGCTACACGAGGGCGGATGTGGGAACGATGCAGATGCAGATGGACATTATGCTTGCACAGCTGGAGAAAGAGACACAGGCATGCGCACGAGCGGGAGGAGCAAACGAAAGCCTGATCCTTAGCGACAGGTCGGGCATTGACCCTATCGTTTATGCAATTCTGACAGCTGAAAGTGAACGTCAAGCACGTCATAAAAGAGATGCACTGGTTAATCAACCCGCCTTTCAACGTGCGCTGAGGCGATATCGCAAGGCCAAATTCTTGCTTCTTAATCCAGTGCCAGAGTGGCTGGTGGATGATGGTGTACGCAGCTTAGAGCAACACGAGCGCTGCATCGAGGTTTTTCGTCAAGTACTGGATGAGCTTGGGCTAGCTTACCACGAGATGGGGACGGAGACGAAGGAATTGACGAAGAGAGTCAAATGGGTGAAGCAATTTACGACTAGTTCAGCCACTACTCGCCTCTGAAACGAGTCAGGGTTAACCTAGGAAGTGAGTGGAGATGCGTTCGCCACCAGTTACGCTCAGGCCTCAATCCCTATGACGGTGAATCCCCTAGAAACCAGATCAACCTCTTTAGTAGTGCTTCAGTCGGCCAATGCGATCCCACCCATATGTCCTCAAAAGCCTGCAATTATGAGTCTTTAGCCAGTTACCTGACTTTTGACGATAATCTCGAGCGGGATTCAGAAAGACTCAGATGAAAGGAAAGAACATCATGATGAAACAAGAGGTCGCTGGAGACATAACTTGAAAATACCTGCCATCGCACAAGAGATTATCAGTGTGACATTATTGTCACCCGAGCGGTGGTCCGACTGAGTCTTTGGCCTGACCAAGCACTGTCAGGCTGCTCTCCAACTGCTCTCCTCCCACAGGATCAGTATCTCATCTGACCGCTTCCTTGTTCTGATGGACAGGTTGTTGGTGCTATTCAAAGGCAGGCACTATCAAATTGTCCGGAGAGAACAAAGTTACCGCGATTAGCGCTCGCATCGTGACCAATGGGAGTCCGTAGCTAGGGCCTCTGACATGAGCCTGACCTGTTGAACTTCATGCTTCCGTGGTCCTGCGCGACCATCCAAGTCAGCGAGGCGCGCACGCCCAGCGTCTAATTCAAGCTGGCGCTCGATCCAAGGGTAGAAAAGGCCGCGTTGGATCATCCCCGTGGTTCCTTCCCAGTTCACCATGTTGCTCCGCAGCAGGTCAATGTTACTGCCACTTTCAACTCTCGCCATTTCTCTCGGAGTAGGCAGCGCGCAGCTCGTAGTAGAACAGACTCCAGATCTGGGGATTCTGCCGACGTCATGCCGTGTTGGTGCATGGGTTAGAGCCCCTGACCTTGTGCCTGGGGAGATTATTGAAGGTGATGCAAGAATCAAGCTCGAGGGCGAATGCCCGGACGTCGAGAGTTATTCTCTCGGTCTCCGCTTTAAGGAACGTGTCTTTTGGAAAATAAGGTGAGGCTGTCATTCCGATGAGAAGATCGCGCGCTCAAATGTACTTCGCAGAAATCCGGACGCGCCTTTACCAACCCAACCCAAACCCTTGGAGAGCAACGCCACTTCACGAAATCTTGTACCAGCTCTAGACCTCTGGAATGTTGACCAGGACATTTGGAGACGCGCATTCAGTTCTCCGGAATATGATAAGGCTGAGTGGAGTGCCTATGAAAGCGCGGTGAAAGCCAAAGAATTATGGGACCTGCACGAAGAAGAACGGTTGGGTTTTGAGATTAAATGGCCACTCTCAATAGAACGACACAGTAAGTTCTTTCATGTTTCTTCCCTGGGATTGCAACATGACTCCAAGCCGCAGCTGGTACTCCTCGAGTGTTCGTCCAGAACTTCAGCGTTCTCGTGCCCTATACGAACTATCCCCCTGGATTGGATTTCCGTCACGGTGGCTTTGGGTCAGCACTGGGTGGTAAAAATGTTCGCCTTCGATTGGCCACATGCCGGAGTAACCTTCAGCTCATTCACTTGTTCAGGTCCTCAATGCGGAGTTCATCTACGAATATTTTTCTGAGATCCAGTGGTCAAACGGGACTCGGCAGGAAATCCCAGCTGGCATAACAGCGTTCACTCCCTTAATTCCAGATGTGTTTCCGGGAGATGCGATCTTAGATGTCCCTCTTCCAAACCGTGATTTGGAGCAATCACAAGTGGACCTTTTAAGAAGTAATTACTCTGCAAAAGTTCGTCTACCCGACATGGTTCAAGGTGAAGTATCCCTGCCAATACTTGGTCATAATTATCGTGCTGACTTAGCAGCACAAGGCTCAACTGTAAATGTCAACGTTACTGTGTTACGGTCTGGTTACACCAATAGAACAGACAAGCCGTTCTCCATTTGCCTCCGCCATTCCAGCGAATCCACTCCCGCTTTCGTGGATCCTCACGTCAAATCTTTACCTCATGAAATGTTGCATCGTCGTAGCCTGCAACTTTCCGCCTTAGTTCCAGAACGTGATTATCGCGACTTTGTACACACTGGATGCACACCGGTGGAGTTTCCGGCCTTGGCCCAGGGAGGAGCAGACACTGGAGTCATTGCAATCACTTCCTCTTCACCCGTTTCCGTTGCTGTTCAGATTGATAACCACGCACCCATCAGCTTCATGTCGTACTATCAAAGGTCGGGTGGCCGCCTCACACTCGACCTCTGCGTCAAACGAGATTCCTCGGAGCCTTTAACCGATCGAGAACTGCGGCGGAAGCCCCTACAGCCTAACTATGATGAGGATGACTACGACTGGCTCCCATTCACCGAAGACATGCATACTGTTTCCAATAATCTACGCGGAAATATCAGCATATCCATCCAACCCCACCCCGTTCTTGATTCCCTCCTACCCTCACAACAGCAAGCCCCTGTGCACTACCTCTCCGACACTGGCAACGCACGAACCCCCATCTTTGTTGATCCCAAGATGGTAAACGAGCTCCGGGCTCTGACAACAGAGGAACGCGACACCATGGCACCCATCGCGCACCCTCGTATCTCCCTCGCCGCTGAAGGTGAAGAAGTTGTCGAGAGGTACTTTGGTCGGAAGTCGATAATATATGTGGGCGAGACGTGGGCAAAGAAAGTCCTGCCCAGCCTGCCAGGGAGATCAAAGGGGTCACAAGTGCATAGCAATGATGTCGAGCATGCCCTGGTGGTTCAAGCTTGATTGCCGCCAACTTGAAGTTGGACAAGAGGCAGACTTGGGGTTTGGGGCACAAGTCGGAAGCTCATGCTGCTCAAATCCGATTCCAATTATAGTACAAACGCGCATCGAGTCTATCATAAGAGACCATCTTGTAAACAACTGTCCCACGAGCTACGATGAATGGTAATGACGTCCTGACGGTCCACTGGGTGGTACGGTGTACTCATCATGGATCATCCAGATTTGAGGGGTTTCAAGCGTTCAATTCGTTGGGAACGCTAGTCACTTGGAATCATATGTCACGGTAGTTCCAGGGAGGTCAAAACTGAGACCCGGTACGTATATATCTTCACAGGTGAGGGGGCGTGTCGGTAAGTTGTGTATGTCTGAGAGTAATGAGGAGATCAATCGAACCCTGGTCAGTGGGTCAACCACCGGTAAGACCATAGCTCGACTAAGGACTATTTACTCCATTCGTAAGGTACAGCATATCGGCCCGAGTATCTGCGTCGACAAAGATTTTCGCAGGAAGGACGACAACCAAAGACAAAGAGGAAGACAGGGAAATGAGTAACAACGATTCACGAACAAACGCACAGCACCTAATAAGTGGGCGGTGTCACTCCATCCCGCTGGGATCCGAATCCACGAGGCTATACTGCTTCATGAGCGTACACTCCCCACCGTTCTCGAGGTCGATGTTGTATGCGTAAAAGTAGCCTTCGGAAGATATGACCATGACTTGAGGTAGAGTGCTAAATATCGTGAGTGTAGCGCACAGTTTAGAGGTGGGAGTGTATAGGCGCATTCAGCAGTGAGCACCAACTAAATCAACAAATGACAGTATTCAAGGAACACTCACCCGCTCAAGCCAACGACACATTTCGCTCCGCTCGTCGGAAGCCGCAAGAAAGCAAAGTCACGCGAAGGCTCCCAGAGCTCCGTCAGCGTGTTCGGAAGGTACCCACCGACAGAAGAAGAGAGCGACTTCGTCAAGTGCAGGGAACGTCGTCGGAGCGAAGTCGAAACGCCACCGCTCTTCTTCCGCTCATCGACGAATGAATCGTAGTCCCCTGCACCTCTCCCGTCATCCTGATCTCTGCTATCCACAGACTCCATCGGACTCGCTGGCCTGTCTTTCTTCCCCGAGCTACCGCTGCTACTCCCTGACCCCTGTCTTCCCCCAAGTTTGAATATGTGTACCGTATCATGCGCCGAGCTGACGGCTAACAGGCTCCCCACCGCATTAAACGACATGCTGTATATCCGCGCCTCCCTCGTGCCCCTCCTGAACTGCCATAGCCGTTCCGCCCCGGGCACACTCCAAACGCGGATAACGGTGCCTTTGTCGGAAGCTGTTGCAAGGAGCGTGCCAGAGGGCGAGAGAGCGAGTGCAGAAAGTGGTGACTTGTGTGCGCGGATGATGTTCGTCAGTGTCAGCGTTGTGGTCGAGAACAGGAGGACATCGCCAGTCGCGGGCTGCTGTGGGGTGTTGGGTGCGGGAGAGGCAGATGTTGAGGCAGAGGATGTCGAAGGGGATGGAACGGGTGAGGGATAGGCAAGATACGAGTTCTCAGCGTTTGGAGAGAGGGCGCAGATTGCTGTGTGTCATCTAGTGAGAGGAGCTACTTGCGCAGAGGCGAACACTCACCTTCGGGATTGGGTGCAGTCTCGATGACATGCAAGAGACGCATGTTGGATATGTCGTAAATGTATATCTCCGTTTCGAGGACAATTACCAGCGTTTTGCGGTTCAGCTTGACGGCAAGGATGGAGGAGGGGAAGAGGAGCTCGCAGATCATAGATTGCCGCTAATGTGCGCGCGTTAAGACTATATGAGGGAGGTCTTGTACGAAATATCGCAGCGCACCTTTGTATTGACGATCTGCAGTTTCCGAGGACTCGATTGAGGTTGATCGGCGGCACCGACGAGAGCAATGAGGGACGTGCAGAATAGCATCTCCACAATACCACGCGCTCCGTCATCTAAGACACCAATTTGACTTGTTTAATCTCCCTCATATGGATACGAGGACTCACTCATTGTGTACACCCTCCCGAAGGGATCGCAGTTGGTAATGCTGTAACCTTTCCGCGTGCCAACAGAGATGCATCTGCCACCGCAAAGTCAGCAAGCCATACACCCCATAGTGTAGCTTCACCTACGAGTAATCTTGATTGAAGTTTGCAAAAAGCATGTTGGGATGTGTTCTTTCCGCCATTGTGGTCCGCTGCAGAGCCAAGAAGTGGCAGGCCTCAAGGCCACAGTAAACGACCGACCTTGCACCATTTTGGGAAAAGAACAAAGCTGCGCATACAAACGTGCAGACACCAGAACGTGACTTCGTCGAAGGTCACCGTGCCGTGGTTCCAACTTCACCGTGACCGTGTAGCCACCAACGTGAAACGCGTACCGTTCTCAATCCAAAATCAGATTTGCGTTGAGAGCAGTAACACAGATTCGCTATTGTCCTCGTGCCAGGGCCAAACCGAGACACTCGCAGCATATACGTATTTCTTCAAGCTACACTGTGACATTAAGGTTGCTTACCAGCCAGTACGCCTTTTATTCAGCCTCTTCAGTGACATCGGAACCTTCATCCCCGCACCCCTACTGAGGCCTTGCTACTTGACGCTCGGCCTTAGGCTCGTACCGGATGTACAGAAGCTTCATTCATTAGACCCCCTGAATCACACGTCCAATGGACGCGAACCACGAACCCGGCGAAAGGGTGGACGGCGTGGATCCATCCACCGCATCTCCGACTGCTACGTCGTCAACAGCTACATCCCGACGAGTAGTTCGGATCGTGTTGCCCCATTCTGCTGCCACCAGTGGCAGTTCTACAGGACAGACCCTCAATACAACCGTCAAGAGAAAGAGCGGCGTCACCGAGGAAGTGCTCGGCTCTCATAAGACACGACCCCCGAGCAAGAAACTGAAAGGTCCGGGGTGCTTCAAAGACCCCGAAGTATATGCGCACTTCCATCCCCTTCAGGATTATCTGGAAGCTGAGCTTGACGGTGCGCCCGCTTTCTCGCCTTCTCGGATGTACTTGGATTCCATCACATATTCCATGAACATCATTCAGTTGTGTTTTGCGGAATCAAGTGGGCTTATTTGTCAGCGAGAAGTCAAATCTTCGCCTTAACATGCTTGTATAGCCCCGGATATATGTCCGCAGAAACTGGACATCACTTTGCAAACCCGACGAATCACTTTTGGCGTTGCTTACATCGCTCAGGTAGTTTTCGGTCTTTTCTGCTCAGGCATATCATGGCCATATGACCAATTGATTCGAACCGCCAGGACTGACTTCAACTCTGGTCCTTCCTTCCGAGGACTACTCCTTACCAGAGCAGTTCAATCTCGGTTTGGTGAGTGGCTGAGGCCAAGTGGATACTAACGCTAACCTCCTGTCTGAACTTCCAAAGACCAATTTAGTAGATAGACCTTCCACAAAGGTCCGGTTCTGTTCGAGACTCTCCGCTTGCCCACCCCTTTTGACTGCTACTTAGGCCTGCGAACTCTCCAAATCCGAAATGATAGCCTCCGTACCCGCCTTTCTCAACAAAATTGCGCGCCACCGACCCCGCTTTGTGTGTTTTGTCGGGATGATGATATGGGAGATCGTGAAGAGTTCTCTCGCCAAGATGCCCGATTCATCGGACACATCACGGTGTTCGGCATCAACTTCGTCTGAGAAGCCAGGTGCGAGTCCAAAGTCGAAGGAGTTGGTATCAGAACGAAGGGCTATCAGAAGTGCAGGGAAGGGTGAGGAGAAGGGTCGAGTGGGACTCCAGGCGTACAAATTAGTTCATCCAGACGCCGGAGGTAAGTTGGTGTTGTCCTTGGTCCTTCGGGAAAGCTCATACTTAATCACGGAGTAAACAGCTGGCGCGGTGCAAGAGACGTTGTTCTTCGTCGTTCCCTGCACCTCAGGACGGGTTGTGAAGTACCAGGTGCGTTCTGGGCCGCATTTCCCCAAACTGTGAGCTGAACGGATCGACGTCGCAGCTTTCGGACAAGATAACTCTGTTCACGGAGCTCCATACACTGGTTCAAAAGGCATCATCTGATATTGATACATCCGCGATGAAGAGTGTGGTAATGGGCCCATAACCTCCCTCGCAGCATTGACAGACAGGCTTTCCCCTTCTCGAGTCATGCATTGCAAATGTAACATATCATCCTCCGCAGTGTAGCCGCATGCAGCAGAAGTTAAAATCGCAGTAAACTGTATGATAAACATGAAAACGAAGCTGGGTCGCGTGTTTGTGCACTTCTGTCGGCAGGGCGTCTGAGGTCATAGGTCGAAGGCATCATGCAGCCAACGCCTGACGGGAACGACCAGACGAACTTACTACTTGCCTGCGGTTGGTGCCATCTACAGCTCGGGTCGTCAACTGATACGTGTCCAATAGTCAAGCACGGTAACATCTGGAGTATTCCATGATATGTGGTTTATCATCAATTCCCGATACCAATAGGCAAATCTTTGTAAGTCGCATCTCAGTCAGCGGAAAAAGTTGGCGTTGATGTAAAGCGCTGCAGTGCCATAATGATGGTTGCAAAACAACCGGGCATAGAGTAGGTCAACGATAGCTTTCAAACAGGCGGCGTGGGTATTGCCCTGGGATATTCTTGGTAGGTCAGGTACTGCAGTTCCTGCCCTCACCTTCTATATCAGATGACTGAGCAAACCGCGTCCAATAGAACCACCGTTTTCCGGGTTTTAATTTCCATTTACTGGGATGTAGATACTGGTCAATAGAGCTGACGCGTTTTCACCGGCACGCAGACATGAACACGTCTGCGTGAGGCCACGGGTTTGGGGGTATCCTATTGCACCCAAGGGCTTAAAAGGACCACTGATCTCGACGATCCCCCAATAAGATTTTCGAGAGCGCAACACTTGGATAGCAATGCCTGAACAAATCACCCTCTATCACGACGTTCACAAGGTGAGTCATTGACTTTGGAGTTAGGAGTGGCGTGACCTGACTACCCCACCAAGGCCTCGCCTTATAGCCACAAGGTATGTCTGCTGTCTCGGGCTTCCGGTGTTAGCTGATCGCGGGCATAAATGCAGGTCGAGCTGGCTTTATTAGAAGCTGGAGCATCCTTCAAATCCCACGGATTCGATGTCTACAGCAAACCGTCCTGGTTTGTCGAAGGAGTCAACCCCATCACCGGAAAAGTGGGACTTGTTCATCTAGCTTCCTTCTCTGCTTTCTTACCTCCTATTTGTTTAGATACCCGCCCTAACGTATGGAGGCCCCGACGTCCCGCCCGAACAGCCCTCCCCTCTCTCAACCAAACTCACCGAATCTAGCGTGATCCTCGAGTTCATCGCAGACGTCTTCCCATCTTCCGATCTCCTCCCTAAAGACCCCGTCTCCCGCGCTCGCGTGCGCTTTTTTGCGGATGCTGTAGCGAAGCACGTAGAAACCCCAGCTGTGCAGTTCCTCCGTGGTCTCGGAACGTATGAGAAGCTGCTTGAAGGACTGGAAGTGGTCCAGGGACTGCTTCCTGAGGAAGGAAAGTATGCCGTTGGGGATACGTTCACGATTGCAGATGCTGCTGCTGCACCGTTCTTCGCACGGCTCGAGCTCATGGTGAAGACTGACGTTGGAGGGTTCGAGCCTGGTATGGGTAAGAAGCTCGGGGAGGCACTTGAAGCAGAGAAGTTCGCGAGGTTCCGGAAGTATAGGAAGGCACTGTTGGAAAGGGAGAGCATGAAAAAGTCATTTGATTTGGTGCGTATTTTCGGTCGAGCTTTATGAATGCTGAACTAACTTGTCCCCGGAAACAGGACCAGATGGAGGTTGCCTGGAGAGCCATTTTTGCCAAGCAGTCGTGAAACAGTGATAATCTACCTTGGAACTTCATGTCTTACTACTTACGGGAATGTTGAAGTGGACTTGATTGTACGTATTTCCCCATCTGCCGCACTTCGTCGGAAGGCTCGGCGAGAATCAACAAACTGAGAGCAACAATATGTGGTGTGTCAGCACTAGTGTCAATGGTTTGCCGCCCTTCCGCGCAGGCTTCGGACCTCCGTCGTCGACGGATCAGAGCTCCTGTCCTGGGCATCTGTTGCAGCAGCGGGTCTCGCGGCATGCCCCGTGCGAAGCGGCGACTGCATTCTGCATTATGTATCGGATCGGTGTGGATGCAAGCATTGCGGCGTCGGCGTTTGGAAAGCACTGGTGCATTCCTAGTCATCAGTGGTCTATAACGGAGGGTATAGTAACAGGTATTTTAACTGTGCCGGCATCTTCGAAGTTGGGTCGCACTATTTTGATTTGGCCGCTGGCCACGGAGGCCCCTCAGGCTGCCAACCCCAGGCGCCGCGCGTGCACTATGATGATGCTCGACGCAAAGACGCTGGTATGGTGCGGCTGGCTTCTTCGTCCTGCGAGTTAACCTAGGGTGGGTACTATACTCATAGCATATTAATATTGGCAATTAAATCAGCAAGCCTGGGTTTCGTGTCCCTACGTAGAAGAGACCCAGTAAGCAGTACCTCCCTTCTCAGCAACTGGTTGGCAACTTTAACCGTGAGACACTGGAAACGTTTGGGCATCATCGAAACTCCATGATTCTAGAGCGTCTCTCGAAGGCTGATACGCTGCTCCTAGTCAGTTGTAGGTTTATCCCGTCGGGGCCGCTTCAAACGGTCCCGCTGCAGTGGGCTGATCCAGTACGACTCATGGCCTACGAGAGCTATCTAGATCCTATAAAGCTGAGAGTTGGATCCAAGGCCATAGTGAACCAGCACAGGGAGCTTGGGCTGCTAACTTGGGCTACTAACGATGACAGGACAGCTCACATGATATCACGATACTTCATTTTTGCTTGTGGTCTTCTTGGCCCCTCATATTCCGAAAATTAGCATCCAGGTTGTGTAATCCCCGTCGTCGCTGTGCTAAAGTCGTCTTCGCAGCTATAATCGTCGACGGTGAGTCTACTTTCCTGTTGCAAAAGCATGATGTCTTTTATATAAGAGTCTACATCGCCCGACTGGCCTTGCGTCAGACGTGATGACAAATTCAACCTGACTTCCTACCAACTGTCATCGGCATCCATACTAATGTCTAATCTCGGTTCCAGATCCTATATGGGAGTCTGAAGTCGGGGGCAAAAAAACACGAACGAACCCGGGAAGTGGAGGGCACAAATTTTGTTTTTTTGCCTCCGACTTGAAAGTCAGATAAGGTGGCAGTGTCAGCGAGGTAAGGGACGCGTCCAGTGCCCTACAACGTTGGAAACGAGACTAACTAACGCCTTGCACTCGACAGGCTTTCCTAGGCTCGGACCAGCCGTTTCTAATTCCGCTAACGCTGGAGACTTACGCCTTTTCAGTGGCACTAGTTCGAGGCTTAGGCTTCCCCATGTTTTCCGTTTCTCATGCTATCATGTGCTACACTGCTAGCTTTTGATGCAATCAGAGGCTGATGCCGCTTGTACTTGGTAGAATAGCTCCGTGCAATGAATTTTTACTTCGTGGCTTCCAAAGTTCTCGATCGTCTTGATGCACAACAAGGGTCTATCAAAAGCATAACTCGCGACCTTGCCGGCGAACAACGGGGCGAGAACTGCAGCTCTCGTCATCGAAACTCTGAAATGCAAGCAGGAAGTATTCAAGTCGCGCTTTTGCTTCGGTGTGCCGAGGAGCGTCAACATGGCTGCTGAACAGACAAGGCAGTTTTGTCAGAGGTGATCAAAACCTCTCAGCTCCTGACAGAGGAAAAGAAGAAGATCACATC
>KN839852.1:298752-315084 GCA_000827185.1 Hydnomerulius pinastri MD-312 | reverse complement strand
GAGCGTCAACATGGCTGCTGAACAGACAAGGCAGTTTTGTCAGAGGTGATCAAAACCTCTCAGCTCCTGACAGAGGAAAAGAAGAAGATCACATCCATCACAGGTTTTCGAGTTTGTCTACCAACCCTTACAATCACATTATATACAGTGTATAAACTAGAGTGAGCATAAAAATTACGAGGTGCATTATATGACTTTACAAACCCAGCCTCTGGTGGCAATGCCTGGATTTTCGCCTCTATGTGGGGGGCAATATTATACCCTAATCCACAGGAGTAGCACATCGCTGGTTTTCGAATTTTTCTACTAACTATTATAATCATATATAATGCGTGCAATAATTACGAGAACAGCCTCTCCATCGAGCGCTGTTTTGGGCATGAACTGGCTCAATGACTTTGCACATATAGGATGTAGAGCAAGATCAATCAATTGATGATACGATAATACAGCAAGACATTAATGCTAATCTACAAA
Source organism: Hydnomerulius pinastri MD-312 (assembly GCA_000827185.1). Taxonomy (NCBI): domain Eukaryota; kingdom Fungi; phylum Basidiomycota; class Agaricomycetes; order Boletales; genus Leucogyrophana; species Leucogyrophana pinastri. The sequence goes on along the minus strand of KN839852.1, from coordinate 314,607 downwards.
GGTCTGTTCACGGTCGTGACATCGAGGGGTAGTTTGATAAATATCGAACCACCAGGGTGAAAGGTAGAAAAAAACCGAGTGGAGGTAATTGTACTGATCGGATATCGAAAGGCCAGGGGATCCAGAGATGCAAGGTCGTAGCCAACGGGTCCTGATGGGTGTCCAATATCCTCGGGCTCGCGAATTGAAAAGTCCTCGTCCTCAGGCTCCTGGATGTTGGGTGGTCGACAGACTAGTGGCCAAGTCGTCAAAACCCTCCGGCGGGGTACGGGAGCTGTCCACCTTCGGTACAACAGGGAAGCTTCACTCGAGATCCAATGAAGATGATGCTATGAAGACAAGGACTGCACGAAGAGCGAACGAGTCTTCAAGTCTTGTATAATCGTAAAACATCGGACTTTAAAATGACTCCATGTCTGTGGCACCAGCGCCACAATACTCAATTGATTAATCGATTACGGTGAAGGCGAGCGAAGATGTCTCAAGTTGACTGCGTGCTGCGAAGTCTGTCTAAACTGCCGTCAAGTTGTCCACGGTATAAGTCCTTACCATCTTCGAAGTATGGCGAGTCGGTGAGAATGTATTACACTTTTGTGGGACATTTGTATAGCCTTGTATGACTTTCTTTTCGGGAATCAAAATTACTCGGCACATGCAGTTGTTGTGGCATCTGGGAACTTCCTGAAAAGAGATTGCAAGAGATTGCAGAATGACGATAATATGCTAGACATTTCAGTAGACATCTAATCATGCAACTAATATGCAATGCCTCTACAAAGCAGTACATGGGAATACAAGACAATCTCATACGAAAACACTATTTCACCGTTTGGGCACGCCCACCAGATCATACCACGGAGTTTGGTTCTATGTGATGTCGTTGAATCTAGCACTCCTCCTCATTCACGATGTGCTCCTGTCTAGTGGTATCCAGGCCGGAGATGGTCCCGTCTAACAGGCAATCCTGCGGCATAAAACACGGCTTCGGGAGCGAGTTCCATCAAGATTAAGCGCGGTGCGAATTCTGATCAGGAGTTAGCTCATACCGGGGACGAGAGAGCAGGTGAGTGTATAGCGAACGCACTGAGCGGCTGAGGGTTGACGGCCCGGCGATAGCTCGAATACCATGATACGTCCGCGTGAACACCGCTTTATGGACTACTGACTAGGCCATTCGTCATTACGAGGAGAAGGGGTTTCAGTTGTCAGATCCATTCGCTTCAGAGTTTGTTGTTCTCTTGCTCGGTGCCGTAGCGTTACTAACTATCTCGCAGCAAAGCTTTCGCGCGAGATGCCCACCGTTGTTCAACACTCACTTACAATTTCAAAACGAGCCATGCTACAAGACAGGCAAGGCCATCCTGCAAGACGAGGCTTCTTACTTCCCTGCCACCGTGCTCGCACCTCCTAGTGGCGAAGGCAGTGTGGTGATTGATGCTACAGCAGCACCGGGGAATAAGACATCGCATCCGAGTGCTCTGATGGGCGGTAAGGGAAAGGTGAGCTCGAATCTTCTCCATACGTACCACTGCGTACCGTTTGAATAGCTCTATGCTTTCGAGAAGGACAAGATGCGCTTCTCTACCCTCAAGATGATGCTCGGGAAGGCAGCCTGCAACAATGTAGAAGCAGTCAACATGGACTTCCTCACTGTCGATCCATCGACTTCCAAGTGCGTACAAGCAACACACATGTAGGCCCTTACTGTGTGGCGTGTGTTTTAATTTTATTCGATCAGCTTGCTTGATCCTTCATGTAGTGGCTCCGGTATCGTAAATCGGCTCGACCATCTTCTTGAAACAGGTATGTGTCCCATGATGTTTAGTACTCGCTATTAATTCTTCCTTACAGAGAACGAGGAGGATGAAGTCAAGGAGGAACGCCTGGACAAGCTCGCGAGCTTCCAGCCCATGATGATAAAACGTGCCATGAAATGCGATACGGGAATGTTGAAGTGGACTTGATTGGACGCAATGCCCCATCTGCAGACTGCCGTACGTCATTGGAAGGCTCGGTGAGGGTCGGCAACATGTGGCATGTCAGCGCCAGTGTCAATGGTTTGCGGTCTTGGTCCGCAGACCTTGGACCTCCGTCGACGGCGGACCAGAGCTCCTGTCCTGGGCATCTGTTGCGCAGAGGTCTCGCGGCGTGCCCCGTGCGAAGCGGCCACTGCATTCTGCGTTCTGCATCTGATCAGTATGGATGCAGGCATTGCGGCGTCGGCGTTTGGAAAGCAGTGTGGTGCATTCCTGGTCATCAGTGGTCTGTAATGGAGAGTATAGTAACAGGTCTTTTACTGTGGCCCGCGATCTGGACGGCATCTTCGAAGTTGGTAGTACCGTTTTGATTTGGCCGCTGGCCACAGGGGCTCTTGTCAACTCCAGGTGCTGTGCACTGATGCTCAACACAAAGACGCTGGTATGGTTGCGGTTGACTTTTTCGTCCTGCGAGTTGCTAGGGTGGATACTATACAGTACACAGAGCACATTGATATTGGCAACCGAATCAGCAACCCTGGGTTTCATGTCCCTATGTAGAAGGGACCCAGTAAGCAGTACCTACCATCTGTGCGACTGGTTGACAACGTTACCCGTGAGAGACACCGGAAACGTTTGGGCGCCATCAAAGTTTCTCGACCCTAGAGCATCTCACGGAGGTTTGCTGCGCTGCTCCTAGCCAGCTGTGAATTGATCCCGTCGGGGCCGCTGTCAAACGGCCCCGCTGCAGTGGGCTGATCCTGTACGAGTCATGGTCCATAAGAGCTATCTGAATCCTATATAAGTTGGATCCAAGGCCACAGTGAACCAGTACAAGGAACTTGCGCTACTAACGATGACAGGACAGCTTACATTGTATCACGATACTCGTGGGGTAGGTTATCAAGTAACCCCGGTGCAGAGATGTGGGGGCTAACAGAGTAACAAGTCTTCACTTTACAGTCACAAGGTACGGGTCTGTCGACATGTGATGCGTAGCTGTCAGCCTGACAACGATTGTCGGCAGGTGGAGGTGGCTTTACTGGAAGCCAAAGCGAATTTCAGGTCGCACAAGTTCGACGTGTATAGCAGGCCGGAGTGGTATGCCACCAAAGTGAACCCGATTACTGGAAAGGTTCGAGGATCCCACTCTTGCTCGTGTGGGCGCCCTTTCGTACTGACCTTTGCTTTCCTTCCACAGATTCCAGCTATTGTATATGGAGAACCCGAGGGCTCAGATCCTGAAAATCCATCTCCAGACTCCTTCAAGCTGATCGAGTCGCAGGTGATCCTCGAGTTTGTTGCCGATCTTTACCCCGACTCGGGTCTCCTCCCTGCCGACCCCATGTCTCGCGCGAAAGTCCGCTTCTTCATGGATACCGTGTCAAGGTATATCGAGGGTCCTGCGATCGTGTTCATCCGCGGGCAGGGAAACTACGAAGAGCTATTGAGGGGTATCGAAGTGGTACAGGGGTCGTTGAGCGACTCGGGGGAGTTCGCGGTGGGAGAGAGGTATACTATTGCTGATGCGACTGCCACCCCATTCATTACACGCCTCGAACTGGCGAGCAAGACAGATCTCGGACGCTTTGCACCTGGGATGGGCGTGCGGTTTGGGCAGGAGTTGAAAGCTCCCAGGTATGAGAAGTTTAGAAAGTATATGGATAGAATCTTGGAGAGGGAGAGCACGAAGAAGACGTTTGATATGGTACGTGGGATAATGGTTAGTCCTGTGAGAACCCTGGCTTACATGACCTCCCAGGAATTCATGGAGGGTGTGTGGAAGTCAATCTTTGGGGAACGCAAGTAGAGAAGATGGGGGTGTGTCCTTGAGAGAGATCGGGGGAGGGCTTGCATTGTTTTTGAAGATTTTTTTAAATCATAATCTGACTGAAAAAAATTGTCATGGATGAAGTTTTAACGGCGTTCAAGTCGCTGCATGCTCCGAGTCCATACATCTAGTTACCATCGATTGGCATGAAGAACGGCGTGGCCGGGGTTGTTTGTGCTTGTTTGAAATGGAAGGCTTTGACTAAGCTGAGATTGAACCTCCGTCCAAATTCTCGTCTTGAGTTTTGGACAACGACGACCACAGCGTCGTACACTTTGTTTCTTCTCTCCCATCACTTCGTCCCGTTTTTCTGTACAATCTGGTAATTCACAATGTCGGGACGACCCGGGGGAAAGCCAGATCTTTCGCAGTACAACTATGGTGCTATTTCTTCTCTTGTACTTACAGCAGACCGCTCTGCACTTCCACGACGAGACAGAGAGCCAGATGGCGCACCCACTTCGCTAGCGGGTCGCATCGATGTTAAGGAGATGGGCTCGCGAGTCCAACGAGCCGCACCCAAGGACATGGAAAAGAAGAAGAAAAAAGCCGGAGACGCTGGGAGGCAGGAAGGGGTGGAAAAGGCAGCGGCAAAGCGTCGTGTCGATGCTGGGTTCGGGTTCACGGATATCATCGAGTCGACTCAGGACGTCGAGGGCCTGACCTACCGCCCACGCACCGCGGAGACGAGGGAAGTCTACGAGCTCATGTTGGCGGCCGTCCACCAAGCCCTCGGTGACCAAGCGCAGGACATTATCCGCAGCGCGACCGACACCGTGTTGGAGTCGCTGAAGAACGAGAGCATGAAGGATTTTGACAAGAAAAAGGAGATCGAGGAGGTGCTAGGAGGTGTCTCGAATGACGCGTTCTCTCAGTTCGTCGCATTGTCGAAGAAGATAACGGACTACGGCGCTGAAGACGAGACGATGGCAGACCCAGATATGGAGAGAAAAGATGCAGAGATCGACGATGAAGTTGGTGTCGCTGTCGTTTTCGACGAGGAAGAGCAGGAGGACGAGGACGAAGAAGGCTTCGAGATTCGGGAGGAGTCAGACGACGAAAATGAAGAAGAAGAAGGCGACGAAGAAACGCCAGGAGCCGACGAAGGTGACGCCGCTGGTGGTGAAGAACTTGTTATTGGTGGCTCTTCTTCTGCTACCCAAACCGGGAAGGCAAGAGCGGATAAAGATTTAGTCTCGCCGCACACCATCGACGGTTTCTGGGTGCAGCGTCAGATCTCTGAAGTTTACCCTGACCCGGTGACGGCCGCCGACAAGGCCGCGTCAGCGCTCACGATCCTCGGGTCAGAGTCGAGCCTGCGGGACTGCGAAAACCAGCTGATGGAGCTCTTTGAGTACCAGAGCTTCCACGTGATCACCAAGTTCCTGAAGAACAGGGACGTTGTAGTGTGGTGTACGAAGCTGATGCGGAGCGACGCTGACGAGCGGGTGAACGTCGAAGTGGCAATGCGAGAGAAGGGCGTTGGGTGGATCCTGAGAGAGTTGGCGGGAGACAGACAGGCGAAGAAGACGCACGGTGACGCGATGGATGTCGACGCCAAAGAAGCCTCAGCGGCCGTGCCCAAGACAGCGACGCTTGCTCCAGGGTCTACCGTACAGCCGAAGCGGACAATTGATCTCGAGAGTATGGCGTTCAGCCAAGGCGGTCATTTGATGTCGAACAAGAAGTGCAAGCTTCCGGACGGGTCGTTCAAGCGCGCTCGCAAAGGTTACGAAGAGATTCATGTGCCAGCGCCGAAGAAGCAGCCTGACAGCGAGGCCGAGCTTGTACCGATTACGAGTCTGCCTGAGTGGGCTCGGGCGGCGTTCACAGTTCCAAAGCTCAATCGCGTGCAGAGCAAGTTGTACCCTGTCGCATTTGGCTCCGATGAGCCTGTACTGCTTTGTGCACCTACGGGTGCTGGTAAGGTGAGAGGACCCATAGTGTGCTGTGGATACAAGCTGATGTGATATGTTGCCCAGACCAACGTAGCCATGCTGACCATCCTCAATGAGCTCTCGAAGTACCGCGACGAGGAAACTGGGAGCTTTGCCCTTGACCAGTTCAAAATTGTCTACATCGCTCCCATGAAAGCCCTCGTGCAAGAAATGGTTGGCAACTTCACCGCCCGTCTCTCCGTCTTCGGCATGAAAGTCGGCGAGCTCACTGGTGACTCTCAAATGACGAAGCAACAAATCTCCGAAACGCAGATCATCGTCACCACTCCCGAGAAATGGGACGTCATCACCCGCAAGAGCACAGACACGAGCTACACGAACCTCGTCCGTCTCATGATCATCGATGAGATTCATCTGTTGCACGATGAGCGTGGGCCCGTGCTCGAGAGCGTTGTCGCACGTACCATTCGGAGGATGGAACAGACCGGGGACTATGTCAGGCTGGTCGGACTGTCTGCGACGCTCCCCAACTACCAGGACGTCGCGACGTTCCTCCGCGTGGACGAGTCTAAGGGTCTATTCTACTTCGATGCCTCATACCGCCCCTGTGGACTCCAACAGCAGTTCATCGGTGTCACTGAGAAGAAGGCTATCAAGCGCTTCCAGGTCATGAACGAAGTCTGCTACGAGAAAGTCCTCGACCAAGCGGGCAAGAACCAGACCCTTGTCTTCGTCCATTCGCGCAAAGAAACTGCCAAAACCGCCAAGTTCATTCGAGACATGGCCATCGAAAAGGAGACCATCACGCAATTTGTCCGACCGGATTCTGCTACTCGCGAGATTCTGACGGAGGAGGCTGGGAACGTGAAGGACGGGAACCTGAGGGACTTGCTGCCCTTCGGTTTCGCGATTCATCATGCTGGTATGACGAGGGAGGACAGAACACTCGTGGAGGAGCTCTTCGCAGATGGCGCTGTGCAGGTGTTGGTGTGCACAGCGACGCTCGCGTGGGGTGTTAACCTTCCCGCTCATACCGTCATCATCAAGGGTACCCAGATCTACAACCCCGAGAAGGGACGTTGGGTCGAGCTTTCCTCGCAGGACGTCCTCCAGATGCTCGGACGTGCCGGTCGACCGCAGTACGACACGTACGGAGAGGGTATCATCATTACGAACCACTCGGAGTTGCAGTACTACTTGTCACTGATGAACCAGCAGCTCCCTATCGAGTCACAATTTGTGTCGAAGTTGGCGGATAATCTGAATGCGGAGATCGTCCTCGGTACAGTGCGTAATCGGGATGAGGCGGTTCAGTGGCTTGGGTATACGTATCTGTGAGTACCGTCTGCTTCAGTCCAGGTTCTATCTGTTGACATCAAACCAAGGTATGTTCGCATGCTCCGAACCCCCGGACTGTACGGTATTGGCGTCGACTATCAAGAAGATGACAACGGCCTCGTCCAGAAACGCGCCGACATTGCGCATTCAGCCGCTGCCCTCCTTGAGAAGTGTCATCTCATCAAGTATGAGCGTTCTTCAGGTCGCTTCCAGAGCACGGAGCTTGGCCGGATTGCATCGCACTACTACGTGACATATAACTCGATGGCGACGTATAACCAGCATCTGAGGCCGACGATGTCAACGTTGGAGCTCTTTAGGGTGTTCGCGCTTTCAAATGAGTTCAAGCTATTGCCTGTAAGTCCTTCACGGTTGTTTTCGTCAATGAGGATAGATGACTTAGTGGAATTGATCTTCATTCAGGTCCGACAAGAGGAGAAACTTGAACTTGGCAAGCTTTTGGAGCGAGTGCCTATCCCTGTCAAGGAGAGCGTGGATGAGCCTGCAGCCAAGATCAATGTTCTACTCCAGGCTTACATCTCGCAGCTGAAACTCGATGGTAAAGTTCTAATCACTACTCCGTCTATGCTTTTAATGACCTCCTATCTGCAGGATTTGCTCTGGTCGCAGACATGGTGTTCGTGCAACAGTCAGCCGGGCGGATATTACGCGCTATATTCGAGATTTGTCTCAAGCGTGGGTGGGCCGTACCAGCTCGAGCGTGCCTCGCGCTGTGCAAGATGGTCGAACGACGGATGTGAGCTGACTTTCAATTCGTGACACTTCGTTCGTCGCCTAACTGGGTCTTTTCCGTCAGGTGGGGCTCAATGACGCCCCTGCGCCAGTTCAAAGGTGTGCCACAGGAGGTCATCAGGAAAGCAGAAGGCAAACAATTCGTTAGTCTTCGTTTGTCCTCATGGTCGTTTGAGTTGTACTGACTCATTAATAGCCGTGGTACCGTTACTTCGACCTCAACCCACCGGAAATCGGAGAACTCATCGGTATTCCCAATGCCGGTCGCCTCGTCCATCGCCTTGTTCATAACTTCCCGAAATTACAGTAAGTTTCGCCCCTACCCCTGACCATAAGCATTTTCTGACAGACCACAATTTATTTTCCAGGCTCCAGGCTCAAGTTCAACCAATTACTCGGTCGCTCCTTCGCATCGACCTATCCATTGTCCCAGATTTCCGCTGGGATGAGAAGATTCATGGAACTGCTGAGACATTCCTCATTCTTGTCGAGGACGTAGACGGCGAGATAATCCTCTTCCACGACTCTTTCGTGCTCCGCCAACGCTATGCCGAGGATGAGCACAATGTCACCATCACTGTGCCGATGTTTGAGCCCGTGCCTCCAAACTACTACATCTCTGTCGTTTCGGATCGGTGGTTGCACGCGGAGACGAGGCTTCCGATCTCGTTCAAACATCTCATCCTTCCTGAGAAGTTCCCACCGCCAACCCCTCTGCTCGAGCTTCAGCCCCTCCCACTTTCGGCTTTGCACAACAAGGAGTTCGAGAGCATCTATTCGAGCACGATCAAGATGTTCAACAAGATACAGACACAAGTGTTCCAGGCCCTTTACACCTCCGACGAGAACGTCTTCATCGGTGCCCCAACAGGTAGTGGGAAGACGATCTGTGCTGAATTTGCTTTGCTGCGACTATGGAGCAAGAAGGATCACTCGAGGGCTGTATGCGTGGAACCTTACCAAGAGATGGTTGATCAGCGCGTTGCGGAGTGGCGTCGCAAGTTTAGCAACGTCCAGGGTGGGAAGGAAATCGTCAGCTTGACTGGTGAGGCGAGCGCGGATCTCCGTCTGCTGGAGAAGGGTGACGTGATCGTTTGTACGCCGTCCCAGGTGAGTCTCCCTTCGGTTGTGGCCGTAGCTTGCGTTTTCTAATTTGCTTTTACAGTGGGATGTTCTGTCGAGGAGATGGCGTCAGCGGAAGAACGTGCAGACAATTGCTCTTCTCATCGCCGATGAAGTTCAGCTCGTTGGGGGCGAAGTGGGCCCGACGTACGAAGTCATAATTTCAAGGACGCGCTACGTGTCTGCTCAGACCGAGATCAAGACCCGTATAGTGGCTTGTGGTGTTTCTCTCGCTAATGCACGCGACCTTGGAGAATGGATGGGAGCACCCTCACATGCTATTTTCAATTTCTCCCCAAGGTGAGTGATGCGGTGTATCTTGTCGCGAGTTTGTGTCCTTACTATCATGCTTTAGTTCCCGGCCTCTGGACATGGATATTCACCTCCAAAGCTTTACCACGCCCCATTACCCATCGCTCATGATCACTATGTCCAAGCCAGCATACCTCGCCATCGTTGAGTACGCACCCACCAAGCCGGTCATCGTTTTCGTCTCGTCAAGGCGTCAATGTCGCATGACGGTCGATGATCTGCTCACACATTGCAGTGCTGATGACAACCCCGATCGGTTCTTGAACATCGAAGAGGCAGATTTACAGCCACATCTCGATCATATCAGTGACAAGGGTCTCGCGGAATGTCTGAGGCACGGAATTGGATATTACCATGAGGCGTTGGACAAGCAAGACAAGCGCATCGTCGAGCGGCTGTTCCAGTCTGGTGCGATTCAAGTTTTGGTCGCCTCCAAGGTTCGTTCCTCTCTGAGTTATACGCTTGCTTGAGCTTACTGAATATCTAATAGGATACGGCATGGAGTCTTCCTGTTGCCAGTTACATGGTCATCATCATGGGTGTCCAGTACTTTGAGGGCAAGGAACACCGATATGTCGATTATCCCGTCATGGACGTTCTCCAAATGATGGGACGAGCATGTCGCCCTGTGGAAGACGAGCGAAGCCGCTGCGTGTTGATGTGCCAGCAGACCCGCAAGGACTTCTATAAGAAGTTCCTCGCTGAAGGCTTACCTATTGAATCACATCTGCCAACACATCTCCTGCATGACTACTTCCTTGCAGAAATAGCAGTGAAGACCATCGAGAATAAGCAAGATGCTATGGTATGCAACTTTTCCTCCTAACTTATTGCGACATAAGTTGAATCTAGTAATCTTCAGGACATCCTTACATGGACGTACTTCTATCGCCGGATGACGCAAAATCCTAATTACTACAACCTGCACAACGTCAGTCACCAGCACTTGTCGGACCACTTGTCAGAGCTGGTGGAGAACACACTGCAAGACCTCGTGAACTCCAAATGCATTACGATTGGTACGCCTATATTCTTTGGCTAATTGACTTATCGTTTATTCTCCATTTTAGAGGACGAGATGGACGTTTCTGCGCTTAACCTTGGCATGATTGCTGCGTACTATAACATCTCTTGTAAGTTTCCCTGTTACCTGTTTTATGGCCGGGGATGTTATTGATGACTTCCTTGTAGATGTTACCGTCGAGGTGTACACTCTCTCCTTAAAAGAGCGCACGAAGCTCAAGGGCTTACTCGAGGTCGTTTCCTCATCCGCGGAATTCGAGACGATTCCCATTCGGCGGCACGAAGATGTTGTTCTGCGTCGTATCTATGATCGTGTACCTGTCAAACTGGAGCGTGCCGACTTCGAGGCGCCGCACTTCAAGACGTTCTTACTTCTCCAAGCACACTTCTCTCGCATCCAGCTACCACCAGATCTTGCTGCAGATCAAGTTCTGGTGCTGGAGAAGGTGTTGAACCTGCTCTCTGCTTGTGTCGATGTGATGTCGTCGAACGCATGGTTGAGCGCGATTGGGGCTATGGATTTGTCCCAAATGTGTGTACAGGCCATGTGGGAGACCGATTCGCCTCTGAAACAAATACCTCATTTCGAGCCCGAGGTGCGTTGATCCAGTGTCAAGTATCGTAATACTTCGCTAATAATGCTTTATGCAGGTTATCAAACGCTGCAAGGGGGCTGGAGTTCAGACGGTCTACGATATCATGGAGATGGAAGACGACAAGCGAAACGAGCTCTTGCAGATGGACGTTCGACAAATGTATGTTTGTTTATTTACTTTGCGGGGATCGTGCTAACAATGTTCGGCAGGCGGGACGTTGCAACCTTCGTCAACTCGTACCCTACTCTCGATGTCTCTTTCGAGCTCGTGAAAGGGGAGTACACCGCTGGAGCGCCCATCTTGATGCAGGTTGTTCTGTCTCGGGATGCCGATGAAGACGATCCAGACGACCAAACAGTCGTTGCCCCATTCTACCCAGCAAAGAAGCTAGCGAACTGGTGGCTCGTCGTCGGAGAATCCAGCACGCGCCAGCTGCATGTCATTAAACGCGTCACGGTCAACAAGAGCCTTTCTGTCAAGCTTGAGTTTACGTTGCCTAAAGGCACTCATGCACTCAAGCTGTATGTCATTTGTGACTCGTATATTGGCGCAGACCACGACTTGAGCGTGGATCCAATCGAGGTGGCTGAGGGCGAGGATAGCGATAGCGACGAAGATATGGAGAGCGGGGATGAGATGGAAGAGTGATCTCGATAGCGCTTCAATGTATCCATAGATTTTCTTCTCCCACCAACACGCATTGGTCGTTGTCATGATGTTGTTTCATGTTGTCTGTAACTTAATTCTTGCGTCTTGCCAGTACGAAAAAAAATACTTGCCACCTACTGAATCTGACAATATGAATCAGTCCATTTTGGACTCGAGGTCCCTTGAATTCGCTCGAGTGACGGTGAAGGAAATAATTAGCGAGGTGTCAGCGGTTACTGCCAGCAACCAATTAACGGTAACGTCGATCTCAAGGTATGCCGATTATGGAGGGAATTCGCAAAGTTTGTGGGAGGAGCTCTCCTCGTGAACACAACACAACACATATATACGCATAATTGCATAGCTACGGACTACATGTACACCCGTGATTATTGTTGACCACTCTCACAATGTTCGTTGATTCCGTTGGGGTTGACTCCGAGCCAAGCTTATAGCTGCGCTGGAGCATGAGCTAGTACCGCATTGGCGGCAATCAGGCTTGAATCACCAGGGCATGCTCGACATCATCGCTATGCACTTGTGATCCCTTCGATCTCCCTGGTAGGTCGGGCAAGACTTTCTTCGCCCACGTCTCGCCCACATATATTATCGACTTCCGACCAAAGTACCTCTCGACAACTTCTTCACCTTTAGCAGTGAGAGAAATACGGGGGTGCGCGATGGGTGCCATGGTGTCGCGTTCCTCTGTTGTCAGAGCCCGGAGCTCGTTTACCATCTTGGGATCAACAAAGATGGGGGTTCGTGCGTTGCCAGTGTCGGAGAGGTAGTGCACAGGGGCATTCTGTTGTGAGGGTAGGATGGAATCAAGAACGGGATGGGGATGGATGGGTATGCTGATATTTCCGCGAAAAATACTGGGCGCAGTATACATGTCTTCGGTGAATGGGAGCCAGTCGTAGTCATCCTCATCATAGTTTGGCTGTCGGGGCCTCCACCGCAGTTCTCGATCGGTTAAAGGATCCGAGGGATCTCGTTTGACGTCGAGGTTGAGTGCGAGGCGGCCGCCCGACCTTTGATAGTATGACATGAAGCTGATGGGTGCGTAGTTATCAATCTGAACAGCGACGGAAATGGGCGAAGAGGCAGTGACTGCAAGAGTTCCAGTGTCTGCTCCTCCCTGGGCAACGGCCGGAAACTCCACCGGAGTGCATCCGGCGCCGGCTGCAATATTACGATAATCAAGTGCTGGAACTAAAGCTGAAAGTTGCCGACTAAAACGATGCAACATTTCATGAGGGTGAATTTCGACGCGAGGATCCACGAAACTAGGAGTGGATTCGACACCGAGGCAAACGAAGAATGGTTTGTCTGTTCTATTGGTGTAACCGGATCGTGTTACAGTAACGCTGACGTTTGCTATCGAGCCTTGTGCTGATAAGTCAGCGTGATAATCATGGACAGGTATTTGCAGGGATACTTTACCTTGAACCAGGTCAGGTAGACGAACTTCTGCAGAGTAATTACTGATTAAAGGGTTCAATTGTGACTGCTCTAATGCGTCGCGAGAGAGAGAGATTTTGAAGGTCGCATCTCTGGGAAATACAGCCTGGATTAAGGGAGTGAACGCTGTCATGCCAGCTGAAATTTCCTGCCGAGTCCCGTTTGACCACTGGATCTCAGAAAAATATTCGTAGATGAACTCCGAATTAAGGACCTGCACAAGTGAATGAGCTGAAGGTTACTCCCGCATGTGGCCGATTGAAGGCGAACATTTTTACCACCCAGTGCTGACCCCACGCTACTGTGACGGAAATCTAGTCCGGGGGGATAGTTCGTATAGGGGACCAGAAGGCTGAAGTTCTGGACGAACACCTGTGGAGTCCTAGCTGTAGCTTGGAGTCACTATTGCAATCCCAAGGAAGAAACATGAAAGAACTTACTGTGTCGTTCAATTGAGAGTGGCCATTTGGTCTCAAAGCCCAGCCGTTCTTCTTCATGCAGGTCCCATAATTCTTTGGCTTTCACCGCGCTTTCATAGGCACTCCACTCAGCCCCATCATATTCTGGAGAACTGAATGCGCGTCGTCTCCAATAGTCTTGGTCGACACCCCATAGGTCTAGTGCTGGCATAAGATTTCGTGAAGTGGTGTTGCTCTCCAGGGGCTTGGGTGCGGCAGGTAAAGGCGCATCCGGATTTCTGCGAAGTACATTTGAGCGCGGAATTTTCGCATCGGAATGACAGCCTCACCTTATTTTCCAGAAGACACGTTCCTTGAAGCGGAGACCAAGAGAATAACTCTCGACGTCCGGGCATTCGCCCTCGAGCTTGATTCTTGCATCACCTTCAATAATCTCCCCAGGCACAAGGTCGGGGGCTCTAACCCATGCACCAACACGGCATAACGTTGGCAGATTTCCCAGATCTGGAGTCTGTTCTACTACGAGCTGTGCGCTGCTTACTCCGAGAGAACTCACAAGAGTCGAGAGTAGCAGTAACGTTGGCCTGCTGCGGAACAACATGGTGGACTGGGAGGGATCCACGAGGACGATCCAACGCGGCCTTTTCTACCCTTGGATCGAGCGCCAGCTTGAATTAGACGCTGGGCGTGCGCGCCTTGCTGACCTGGATGGCCGCGTAGGTCCGTACACCACGGAAGCATCAATTTCAACAGGTCAGGCTCATGTCAGACCGTCAAAATGGAGGCCCTATCCATGGAATCCCATTGGTCGTGATGTGAGCGTTAAGCACGGGAACTTTGTTCTCTCCGGACAATTTGATAGTGCCTGCCTTTGAATAGCACCAACAACCTGTCCATCAGAACAAGTGAGCTATTATATGAGATACGCACGTAAGTAGCATGGGCGACGACTCGGTAGATGTTGAGTCCTGGCAGAGAAAGTGAAAGCTGATGCAGCCTGTGTTCTAGGCCTCGGCATATTGGAATCGGATTTGAGCAGCATGGGCTTCCGACTTATACTTTAAATTTCAAGTCTGACCTCGAGTCCAACTTCAAGGACAGGTCTTCTGAACTCGAAGCGTGAGCCCACTGCTAGGACACAGAATACAGTTCCAAGTCACGCTCTCCTTCGACCTTGTCCCAATCCCTGGACGCAGGCTTAGCAACCTCCAATTCCAGCGGGTATTCGAGTCGATGGCGCTGAGTTCTAGTCCTGCTACAGTACTAGCGCGACCGTTGAAGAGCTATCAACTGACAGTATCTTCACGATGGCAAGAGACTTCCACAGCTTCCCTTTTGTGCGGCTGGTCGGGCGCGTTGATCAAGTTTATTTTCTCCGGATCATACCTTAGTATAAAGTTTGGTCAGGCTACGGAGCGAAGAGACAGGTGGAGCCTGGGAGGGACGCGCATGGTCGAAGTTTCGGTCTTACCATATTCTTCCCGCGATTCTAAGTTCGAGGAAACCACCTACTTTGATCCTGAACCTGGATCTGAATTCCGTGTTCCTCTCATCGGCGGAGAGACCGAGTGTGTTGTTACGATCACGCACATCTACTGGGAATCTGTTGTTGAAGTGGAATCGTTCGTCGTCAACACTGTACGTACCCATATATATCGCGTGTACTTTCCGCTGATGATCTGCTCAACCGTGTTTTTGGCACCGGCAGGATGCAGTTATCAAACCATTCACAGAGGTAGAACAATCGCCCACCATTCTGGTCATCGGGGATTCTATATCGTGTGGTTACACTGAGCCCGACTGGGAGCCAATTCCGCGTGGATGCTTAGACGCCTTTCCGTTCCAGGCCAAGCGCTTTCTCGAGCAAGGCCCCGCGGCGAGTTCAAGGGAAGGCACGCAGGTCCACATTGAACTTGTCGCATACCCTGGGATATCGCTGGTCGAACCCATAGACGACGAGGGCGAGACTATGTCGTTTTGCATGCTGAGAAAGTTCTTTCATGTAAGTGAACCTTCATCCTTCTTAAAGGCTGGTTCCTATGACAAAGTAGAGATCCTCAGGGCGCTCGGACAATGAGCATTGGGATATCAAAGGCTCTCCTGTAGTCATCGCCATCGCACTTGGTGCGCCTTGTTCATGAAGCCCGGATCTTACTCTGCTCATCTCCGTATTTCAGGGACAAATGATAAAAATTACTGCGTCTCTGCAGACCAGTTCGAAGAGGCTCTCAAGGAATTCATCAGGAAACTACGCAACAACTTCGTTACGGTCCGGCAGTTCTGGCTCTTTGTGCGTCGACATGCTTCCCTTGTGCTTCTGTAGAGTTCACGTTCTTTCCAAAGCCACCATTCAAAGATTATTCAGAAGCAGGCGATGAAGCAGAGAACTCTGGCTTCGAACAAGCTCTGGTCTCTGCAGCATTCTCTCTTTTGCGGGAATCAGATATTCAAGTCCACATTTGCGACATTCAAGGAGAT
>KN839852.1:177767-279860 GCA_000827185.1 Hydnomerulius pinastri MD-312 | reverse complement strand
GCCGGGGAGGTTGAGCGAGTGGACGGCGCATTGACGGCGATGGAATCATTAGTGCCCGTCGTGGAGAGTGATGTCTGCGAGCCGGTCCGGAGGAGAGAAGCGGCGAGACGGGGTCGGGCGGGCGAGCCTGTTGCAGACGGCGCTGTGTTGGACGAGCTGAGGTTAATCCGAGCAGCGAGCTGGTTCAGAGATGGAGGTCTTATGCCTGAGCCCGGACGTTCTGGTTTGGGCGCGTGCATTGAGGCGTGCAACGACGATTGAGACGATGGCGGGCTCGACATCGTGAGGAACGTCGACGGGGCTTGGTCTTGGGTTGTGGTATTGGTGGTCTCGTGGAAAGAGGCAAGAGACACCTCCACCATCATCCGGCGTCAAGCTCTAACAACACAAAAGTCCGATAACAACACAGCATCCGTTCCGCTCCACTAGCGAACGTTTCAAAACATGAGAAACTACCTGCATTGTTTGAAGTAGTTCAGATTCATATAAAGTACATTCCAAACAAGTCAATATTCGTTGACAAGACAGCAGTACTATACACTGACGAAAACCTGCAATCAACGTTAACCCTACCGTGACGCCTTATAATGCTGAAACACATCCGCAGAACCCCCCATCGCATCACACATTGTAAGGGCGGCTTACTTACCCCTGGCCCTGGCTTGAATATACGGACAGCATATGTGTCTACTCAGACCTGGAAGTAGCTACTTTCAGCTACAGTGAGAGACATACCTCAAAGCCGCAGGCAGGGTGAATCAGAGTAGTGCGCCCCTTCAGTAGGGCGGGCGGGCGGGCGGAAATGACAGATGCATTCAAAGATGAGGGGGCCGAGGGGTGGCTCAAAATAGGGAGGGTTCAAACGGTAACGATCTTGACAACGCAAAGACATTGTCGTACGTGTCGCGTAAAGAAAGTGACGGTATACACCCAAGTTGTCGGGTTAAAAGATACATGCGAGGTGGTCCGGAGAGAGCGGGAGGCCAGGGCAGCAGTGCCGGTAGTAGATAAGTAATGGTTGTGGAAATAATGGGGCGGGGGAGCGCAGAAGCAGATGGGGTACGCTATCCCAGTCAGATCGAGAGAATGCGTGATTCCTATTATGTTCGGCTCGAGAATCAAGTATCACCACGAGTCAAGGGAGCTGCATATGCTCAGATGACCCAAGGGAACTTGCAAACCTGAGACTGACCAGAAGAAAACCTACAGAGGGACGGTGTGCAACATTTATTCATTAAAAACATTGTCGCTGTCTTGGGGGCTATTGGCAAGCAAGATCTTGCATTTAAACCTGAGAAAGCACGCAAAGGCGTGGAAGCTTATTGTCACAGCGTCACTGGACTGAAATTCGGATAGCAACGTCTTTGTCTTGCTTTGAACGCGGGCAAATCCAACAATATAGCAAACTTGAATATCGTACCGTTCTGATAGACGCCGCTGCGGATGCGACATAAAGTCAACCTGCAAAGGGATACATAGACTTGTACTCATCAGGACATGTAACCCACACGGTCAGGTTCGCTACGTTCTGAATGCGTGTGGATGGCGTACAGCAAAGATGCTTGATGGAGTGAGCTAGGGCGTCTTTGCAAATCCCATCAAAATGGCCAACGTAAGTCGTGTTGTCAAGAACGTCGATGTTGTCGGTTTGACGGGCTTCATGAAGTTGGGTCACGCCGCGACGCCGGGCCGCCACTGATCGTGAAGACACCAAGACACCGACCATGCTACTATGCAAGTAACCCTCGACCACCAGCGGAATTGTCGGCGCCTCACACCCCGTGGTGGCGGTAGAACAGTTTTATGCCGACCAGTGAGACCAAACCCAAAAATGCGCTGAGGAAGCCAAGAAAAATAAATCGCTAATGTTCTCACAAGCTGACATCTCGACACACCCACACACCTGGCGCTATTCATCAGGGCACCTCTTTCGATCGTTGTCTCATTGATCCCCCACTTAATACTTTTCATTGGCATCATCCTTGTTCTCTTTGCAGACCGGCAGCGAGACACAGCGTGCGCTCACTCGAGACTCTGACAAGAGCGTGCCTTCATCATCTTGCCAAGCAAGTCAGGTTCCGAGGTTGTGTCAGGGACTCAGACTCTCAGGGTCCCCCAAGTGACCCCCACATATGTCCTGTCGGTCTAGAGGGTGACCACCACTAGAAAAAAAACACGCCTTCCAATCCGCTGATCTATATCTCGCTCAAGAGGCCAGCTTGCAAGTCGTTCGGCTCGAGAAAAATGCCCGACAGCCTCTTGCCGGGGCCTGTGGGGGTGTCTGTTCTTCTAGGTGAGTGTGTGATGGTTTGAATTTCTGCGCAGCCGATGGTTAACAAACTGGATCTCTCCAACCGGTCCTCGGTGGCGTCGTAGTTCTAAGCACCGTTTTCCATGGCTTGGCTGTGATTCTGACTTCGTTCCGACTGTGGTTTCGGTATCACATACGGCGGCTCTGGTGGGATGATTTCTGGGCTGCCCTCTCACTGTGTTGCGACTTTGTCTGCATGGTCGTGCTGTGGACGCTTACCGCCCCAACGGAGAACCCATATATTTCCTTCGAGTCTCTCCGTGAGTGTGCAATATGCTAATCTATACCATCTACCTCGTCTCAATAATTTCTCTCTCAGCCATCCTGGCAGAGTCGCGCGACGCTCACGTCCTCTCGTATTGGCTGAACGTGATCTTCTACACATGCTCGATATGGTTTGCTCGCCTGTCCATCATATTCTCCGTCGTCCGCATCGTTCCGCCCACTCGAAGTATCCATCTAGTTGCTTTCAGCGCCGGCGGGATCTTCGTGCTCATGTGGGCCTACATTCTTTCTGCAAAGTCGATCACATGTTCCATGGATAAATCCTGGTATAACGACGTCATCATCCAATGTCCAATCCCCAAGTGGGTGGCGTTATCTGAAGTTACTAGTATGTCCCCCTCTTTACCGTATTATACTCCTCTTATTCACGTGGGCTGTTTCAGCGGATGCCGTGTCGGACGTTATGCTCGTTGCTCTTCCCCTCCGCTTGCTATGGCGGGTAAAGCTTCCATCGAATCAGAGGATCATGATCCTCTGTGTCTTCTCGGCTAGTATCCTTACCAGTGTGCTCAGCGCCATACACACAGCGTACATCATCCCACAGTCTTCCTTCGTCGGAGGCGTCACAGCTGAATTTGAGGTACGCATACTTCTTCGTTCTTGGCTCGTTCTTCTCTCCTGTGAGTATTGTGACATTAACGTAAATCTCACAAAAAAACAGGGCGCTGTTTCTCTCATAGTATGCAACCTCCTCGTAATCGTTACCTTTATCTACCGACGTTTCAGAGGCGGTCGAGACCTCACTCAAGACATCCCCCCCACTAGCAAACTTACCCGCTCTTCCAACCGCCTCACAACCATCGACCTCGACTTTTCAGGGTCTTCACTGTCTAACAGCGGGATAGCATTGACTGGGACTGGGTTCACGGGGACAGGTTTCACAGGGACAGGTTTCACAGGGACCGGGCTCAGTGGGACCGGGTACTCTGGTCTCGCTTATTCAAGCGTGAGCGACAAAGAGACCTTTGGGTCTATCATATCGACGGGCGGATCCGTCCTTCCCACTGTGACTGTATCGACGGACCCAGGCTCTGCGCCTGTTGTCCGTACGAAGCAATAGAATGGACTCCCTTTCACCCCCGCGGGGATGTCGGCTCTTCTCGGGGCCCCATACCTTGCGCTGTTTTTGCGCGACCGCTACGCCCTTTTTTGTGTGCTCACTATTGCTGTTTTTGTCTGGCCTATTAGCTGATACCTCTATACTCGCTCGCCCCCACATTGCTCCTGTTTTCGTTTTTAGTTCACTCCGCTTTCGCGATTGTGCATATATACATATGATATTATTATCATATATCTCACACTGTATACCGTGTTGCATACTAGCTCCCACAGGTGTGTTTTCTTTTTTTCAATCTTATTCATCTCTGAACCTTGGCATCCCATCGCTAACTTACGCGCATTGTTTCTTTTCTGTGGAACACAGGCATTTCACAAGCTACCAAACTATTTCTCCACCCGCTTTGCAATCACTTCAAGTAGTGGCAGGACCCTCGCGATACCATAATCCAAAATACCACACTCCTTTTTCCACCGAGACTCGGCGCTACATACGTACGGTCACTACAGTGCTATTGTCTAGACCGCTCATTTCACACTGGTATGAGGAATGCAAAGCACTTGAGGACTCCAAGCACCAGCGGGTTCGCATTGATCTGTCTTTCATCAGTCCCATGCTGTTATATATATACCGTGTACCTATATCGATGGATCAGAATACAGAGTTTACTCGGTGATATTTGCTTCGACGACGCTTCACGAATGAGAGGACTGCGGTGTTGTCTGATAATTTTAGCCTAGCTGCGGAAGAAGAGCGCGTTGCGTCAGATATGCTGACGGGTGGTAGCGACTTCGGCCAGTGTATCATTGGGTGAATGTAGGAAGCAAAGCATATTTATTATGTTACGACCAAGGGTTAGGTGTGTAGTATAGGATGAACACAGCATCGAAGATGCAAGCGTCGTTTCTCTACCATTGACTCAAGTAAATGGAGGTGAATCCATGGGAGAATCACGAAGAACGAATCTAAGGAGGTCCTTCACCATGGTTTTATGCCCCAACCAATTACAGAGAATAGCACAGGAATGCCCTCACTGCTGAGGAAAGCAATCCCAGCATAAACCACCACTTTGGTGAGTACTACGTGGCATAAATGCATCAGCCCTGCGAAGCCGAACGAGAGGGACAAGACGTACCATCAGCATCGTAGTGCTTTACCTCTCTAGCCGTTACCGCATTACTCTTCTCCATCTCTGAGGGTTGATAGTTCATATAGATAGACCCGCCGTTCTGCCCACCCCCATTGGCCTTCGCGGTTCCATTCCGACCTCTCCTCTTAACCCCACCTTTTGGATTCGAATACTCGCCATTCACACCGCTCACCTCCAACGTCCCCGGAAGATCAATCACACTCGGAATGGGATGCAACCCATTCTCCACTGGCACGTGTGCATAATCCGTTGCGGGTGTGTAAAAGCGTCGATGTGGGAGATCGAAGCAGAGTGCCAAGGCGCGAAATACGGGTGGTAGAACGACGTGTAGGATCGATTTGGCGAGAAGGCGCCAGACGAATATTATTAGGATGCCTTTTGGAGCGATGAGCGGCAACGCCACGATGATGATGGGATGACGGAGTTGAGAGAAGACGTACCGACGCCAACTTTAGCCCCCGCTAGACCGCACCATTGCATCTTCTCTTCCCATGTCCATATATCACCTTGGCCCCCGGGCATCACCACGCTCAGAAAGCGCTCGTCCACGCCCACGTATACCGAGTGCCACCGTGCCAGATTAGCACCGAGTATGACAGATACGAACGCGATCGCGTCTTCGAAGCACGGGCAGTCGTCCACCGGCTGTGGGTGATAGTGCACCAGCAGCAGGCATACTGGCACCATCGTGTAGGGTACTGGAAGTAAATGGGGGGTGAAATTTGTTAGCAAGAAATACCGCAGCAGCAAACGGATTGTTTCACCAATCCACGACCCACTCTCCAACCACCGCTCTAACGTGTCACTCATTATCATGTACCCTGCCCATATCGCTGCACCAAGCGCCACTCCAACACCACAGTCCGTAAACGAGTGCATCCCGGTGTATAGTCTTCCGAAGACGATGCTTACGGCGTAGACCGCGAGGAGAGCGCACGAGATGTAGTAAGTCACGTCGGAAATGGCAGAATGTTCTGAGTAGGCGCGGTGAACATGGCCAAAGATGAAAAGCGCCATCGAGACGCTGTTAGTCGAATGCGTCGAAGGGAAGCCATATTCCAGGTGATGAGTGCCAATGGCTGTGAATGAAGTTGAAAAAATGAGCCAAAAAGAGTGGTAGAACAGCCACGTACTTAATCGCGTCACAGGAGGCGCGAACGGTCGTGGTGAACAGACGAGGTCCTTGATGAACGAAGAGAAGTAGACACCAAATGCAAGAACGAATATGAGGCTGATGGGATAAACATGAGTGATTTGTGCGCAATCTTTGATTTTTTTCGAATAAATTATCTCACCCTCGCCCAAGTTCGCCATAGCCAAAGAAAAACAACAGGGGTAGTGCGATCATGAAAAAGGTGTGCGTTCCTAGAGAGGACGTATAGACGAAATATTTATCCAGCCAAGGGCTTCTGAGACGGGCCTGGAGCGGGGAAATTAACGTTGGCGGGGTAAGTATGGTAGCTTGATTGCTCACCTGCATTCGCGCCAAGATAGGACTTTCTCGTTCAACTGCCTTGAGAATTTGCGCTCGAATAGCAGCTCGCCACCATGGTAAAGTCGTGTTGTACACATCTATTGGGAGCTGGCCGGGTGTATCGCGAGGTGCTAGATACGCTGGAGGCGCCACAGGGTCTGGATTAGGTCTTGTGGTGAGGATGGGTATCTTTAAGTTGGCATGGCCATTCGTGCCAGTGTCGTTCGTATGAGATGTCATGAAGACAAGGAGACCTTCAGGTGAGGTAGATCTTTTGTTTTGCTTTCGTTCGTGTTGTGTGTTCGTCGTGAGTGTCTCTGGCCTAGAGATAACGCCTGAGAGCTTTATGGATGTAAACCGGTGTATCAGATACTGATGCGCTTACAGTGATGTTCCAGTGCCCAACAGTATCGCTATGGTCAGAATATTGACGGGAGCATGAGAGCTGTGGATTGCTCGGCACCAGTCATCACTGGTGCCAAGAAAACAGTTCGGTTTATGGCACTGCCGAGTGCCTAATTAGGAAGGTAGTAGTTACACAGCTCCTGTTCCAGCTTTAGCTTCAAGCTTCAAGGTTGAGCCCCATCTCATTTAGTTTGGTGTCGACACCTTCACTCTGCGTCAAGGAGCAAGTCGGGTGTATGGACACGAATGTATAGTGCGCACGTTTCACTGGCTTTTACCCTGTAAGATTCGATCTTTATACATATTTATCGGACTCTTGACATCATCTTCAGGCAATGTGTCAATGCTACTGCACGACATCCATCATATTAAGCTCTTGACGAGATCCCTGCGCGCCATTCAGATATAGAGATACGGAGACGGTATGGTCTGAGGGGAAACTTGAACAGCCACTAGAACAGTGATTGGCCGGTTAGGTGTTTGTGGTGTGCATTGCTTGCCAAGGGTTGATGTACTAGAATGAAAGATGGCACCACTACTTAAATCCACATAAAAATGACAGAGGCCTCAAAAAGTTATAAATGCCAGTGGTCCCTCGGTGTCCGTGTAGCGCCACTGAAGCGCTAGTTATCTTCGGCCGACGGCACACATCAAGAAACCGGGATGATCGGCCGACGTCACCACGGTTTGTTTGGCAGGAGCTTCTGTTCTAAACAACGCGTGGAGGAGAAAATCAATCTTGGCTTCGCGTATTGGTCATTCCTGTTGGACGACCCCGCAGTGTCGCCACAGAAATCGCGTTATTTCGGAGGTTTTATCCAGCTCTCGTTTCACCTTTATCGTCCAACCAAATTAGTCCCTACAATGGACCGCTTCTACCCCGTTCTCCTCGCCGGTCGGGGGATTTCACTGTAGTTTATGTCGGACCCGACCAATGGAACTTCTTGTCTCCCTGACACCTGGTGAGCTACCAACGTTCGCTGGCGTTATCGGCCGGCCAGACCGCTGCTTCCCCTTTCTCTCTGGTCGGTATTCTCATAGGTAGTGAATCGAGGTAATGAAGCATCGCTGATGGCTATGTGCTGTTCAATATTGTAGCCCTCACGGTTAGTGGCAGATCTTGGGCGACGCAAGAGACAGTCTTAGTAAGACATGAAAACTAGAACATGGGTAGAAACCCTTGGCACGCCTGGATCTCTGGGTCAGTGGTCGTCGGAGCAAACGTGGGAAGCAGAAGCAAAAGCTAGTTTTCCACTCTGGATAGGGGCACTACTTACCACTGCAGTCGGGCTACAGACCGATCAGCTTTGTCACCCTCCGTACAATGGTTCGATTCGACGGTCGTTTTAAAGCCTATACCGCAGGTTCAGTAGGCTGTGAATCTGTTGTGAACGCTTACTTTCCCCTCTCATACATCAGCAACCACATACCGTTCACTGGGCCAGGTCGCTATGGCTAACATTGCTCAGACACCGAGGTCGGAGTCACTGACTCCCAACGGCGCATCGTGCGGGCCAACCTCGGAGCCGACGACGTTATGTGACAAGGAGAAAGCCCTCGTGGACGTGCCCGAGGTGCCCATCCATGAGGGTGACCTCTTGGGCTTGTCGACTGCCCTTGGAGCGTGAGTCAACTTCGGGATTTATACCTCAAGAACGGACTCATTATTTTCGCCAACAGGTTCCTGGTCCAACTGTGCAGCTATGGGTGAGTCCATTTCGTCGTCTCCTTCGCCCCCTCTCATATGAGTACCGGGCAATAGTTATACCATCGCATTTGGTGTATATCAAGGTACTCCTTGCTCTGATACGCGAGTTTTCTAGTCCTCATGCCAAGGTCCTGTTCAGATTACTATACGCAAAATTATCTATCCAGTTACAATTCTTCAGCGATCTCGTTCGTGTCTTTTCGTTTTCTTTTTGAGAGGCAGCTGACTGATGTGGACGTAGATGGATAGGAAGCACGAACGCCTTTCTGTTCGAGATATTAGGATTCGTCTCAGGGCGATTATATGATCGGGGATATTTGTATGTAGCTCCTACGCCGAGTTTTCGAGTTCTCATAAGCCGTTTCGCAGTTACCACCTCATGGTAGGGGGCTCCGCGCTACAAGCGGTCTCCCTTTTCATGCTCTCCCTCGCAAAACCAGGGCAGTACTATCAGGTAAGTCTACCATGTATCTGGCGATCGCGATTCTCATATCCCGTCCTTCCAGATATTTCTCTCCCAAGGTGTCGCCTCTGGAATTGCCTCAGGCTTATTGTTCGTCCCTAGCCTAGCTGTCCTCTCACACCACTTCGACGACCACGTCGCGATGGCAATGACTTTCGTCGCCTCTGGCACATGTCTCGGCGGCGTCGTCCACCCCATCATGCTCAACAATACTATAAACGGAAAGTTAGGATTTGCGAACGGAGTGCGTGCGAGCGCGGGGCTTGTCAGTGGATTGCTGTTGATCGCATGTTTGCTCGTGCGGACGAGGATGCGGCCGTCGAGCGATCATGTGAAGTTCTTGGTTGCTGCTAAGAAGTGTCTACACGACTCGGCTTACTTGTTCGGGGTTTCTGGGTGAGTGATGATATCAAGGGATCAGTGAGGTAGCCGACTGATTGCACGACAGACTAACGGCGTTCATTATATGGTTTTACTACCCGCTGTTTTACCTGCAGCTGGATGCGGTCACGCACGGCTTGGACAGAACATTCTCATTCTACTCAGTTGAGTCGTGTTTCGAATCTCTTCCTTGGGTTTCCACTCATCTACTCTCCCACGTAAAGCTGGTCATCATGAACGCCTCCAGCTTCGTCTCACAGATAATCACGGGACTAGTCGCTAATAGATTCGGGGTGGACAATATGATCATCGTATCAAGTTTCGGAGCCACCGTGCTTTTGTTCGGGCTTATAGGCGTGCGCACGGTGGCGAGCGTTGTTGCCATTGGGGTTATATACGGATTTTTCGCCGGGGCCTGTGAGTCATCCCTTTGCATGTGTCTTGGACAGGTTTGGGTGATACGGCACGGATAGTCCTAGCTCTGTGGGGACCCGTTCTAACTCTGCTGACACCAGATCTGTCAGAGTTGGGGTGAGTGATGAAGTAATGCGGCGCACACGGACATCTGCTGACTTTGGCATACGAAGGGTACGGTTGGGCATTGCTTGCGTCGTTATGGGTGAGCTTCTATTCACCCTCGGGCCTGTTGAATTCACCACCCTCGCATTTTTTATTCTTTAGCCCTCGGCGGGCTGATTGGTACGTTTATCAGCTTGTCTCTGACACATCACCCAGGTCTTATTGAGTCCTTTCTTCTAGGTCCCCCAATCTCAGGAGCCCTGCTCACCGACCGGTACATCTGGTATAGGGGAGCAATATTTAACGGGGTGCGTGTATCCAATATTTTCTGGTTCTCTCTGAGATTTTCCTTGTTCGTGGGATTCTAGGCCGTGGCAGCCTTTGGTACAATTATGCTTGTTGTCATGAAAGTCATGCTGGACCGTAGGAGGCGAGACAGCAAGGCGTTGAGCGACCCGGGTCATTGTGCCTTTTAGATGTTGATGGTGTGCATGATACGGTGTACGAGGAGTGATCTCTGCTTAGCCTGAGGGGATAAAAACATTTCATGAATACCTTGTATATCCTCTAGTTAGCAATTTAGCGTTTGGAGAGAACGGAAATTCCGCGAGAGCCCTTCGGTCAGATAACCACGTGGCTAATCAGCCTTTCCTCCTTCCGTCATGCCTTTTGGTGAGATCGTCTGCGGTGCGCCAGGCAGTGGCAAATCGACGTACTGTTATGGCAAACACCAACTATATACTGCCCTTCAACGACCCATCTCCATCGTCAACCTCGACCCCGCAAACGACAACATTCCCTATCCCTGCGCAATCGACGTTGCGTCGCTCATTACGCTCCAGGATGCGATGGATGAACATGGTTTAGGGCCGAATGGCGGAATGTTGTATTGTATGGAGTATCTGGAGGCGAATTTCGATTGGTTGGAGGGGAGGTTGAAGGAACTTGGGTCGGATGCGTATGTGTTGTTTGATATTCCTGGACAAGTCGAGCTGGGTACGAACCACGATTCTCTGAAGAGGATCATTCAGCGGCTCTCGAAGCTTGGATTCAGGGTGCGTAATAATGGTGAACTGTTTGTGTATGGGATGCTTATGATGGGATGCTAGCTAGCCGCCGTTCATCTCTGTGATGCACACTATGTCACCGACCCCGCGAAGTACGTGTCAGTGCTCCTACTCTCCCTTCGAACGATGCTTCAACTCGAGCTGCCACATATCAACGTGCTATCAAAGGTCGATCTCCTATCGCAGTATGGTGACCTTGGTATGGGTCCCCAATGACCGATCCATGTTAGATTCCCTAACACATGCGCAGACTTCAACCTCGACTTCTACACCGAGGTACAAGATCTATCGTACCTAGAGAACGCACTAAACTCTGCTTCACCGCGGCTTGCAGCGCTAAATATGGCGCTCATATCAGTGATCGAAGATTACAGCCTCGTCGGGTTCGAAACGCTCGCAGTCGAGGTTCGTCTTCGTCCCTTTCCCCATATCTGCCCCCGCGTCCCTTGCGCCTTGCTCACTCGACCCGCGCACGGCTCATGCAGGACAAAAACTCGATGCTCCATCTCTCGCGCGCCATAGACCGCGCAACGGGCTATGTGTTCGTCCCGCCCCGCGATGCCCCCGCCCCAGAAGGAACCCTCGACGACGCCTCCACTCCTGCGTCGGCCCGGCCGAATACGTACTCGCTGTTCTCGAGTGCGGCGGGCCCAATGGCCGGGAATGTGAGGGATGTGCAGGAGCGGTGGGTGGATGCGAGGGAGGCGTATGATGCGTTTGAGAAGAGAGAGTGGAGGAGGGAGGGGGAGGCGATTAGGGAGCGGGCTGCGAGGGAGAGGGCGGTGGAGGGTGAGCGGAGCGGGGATGGGAGGGTGAAGGCTGGGGGGATAAGAGAAAGGAAATGAGGCATGTGGGCATTGGCTGGATAGGTACTGAGTTTACGACGTATTTCTAGTTGTGTCGCAGAGTTCCTGCCTTGTGGGATTCGATGGGTTCGCGCTTTCTTTCGTGACTGCATCACTTGTACTACTAGAGGGTTTGGATTGGCCTTGGACTGTCACCATGAACCCCTAGGCCCAGTGTAATGCTAGAAAGCGTGGACTATCAGTTGGCTATCATGACTTCATACTTGATTATCACGTGACACAGGCGCAACTGCTCTCCTGAGTCCTTGTCAAACCACCCATCGACAGCAAAGGAAGCGCACGACATCCAGTGAGGTCCATCAAACGCAATGGCTCGGACTCACACTAGTGGCCAGCTATCCGACTTGAATTCGGCTAGTGCGAACGAAAAGCCGATGCACCGCTGCCTACGCATCACCGAAGTTCTAGCCACCATTTTCACTCGCGTTCAGGACAAACGCACGTTGGCCTGCCTCGCGAGGACTTGTCGTTTATTCCAAGATGTAGCGCTCAATGCGCTGTATGAGGAGATCGATCATTTGAGAGACTTGGTGAGGTGTATGGGGAATGGAGGTGTTGTGGGGGGTGGTCAATTGGTGTGTCCCGATCATACCGCTCCCTAGAGCCAGAATTTGACTCGTGGGCTATCTGCTAGCACTTTCGTCAGCCAATAGAACCTAAACATCTGGCCGTTCTCAAATCCTATTCTGCGCGCGTCAGGAGGCTCACTGTGAGCGAAGATCCTCCCGTCCTTCACGAAAGCATTGTACACGCGCTCTGTATGGTGCGCACGGAAAGTCCTAATGGAGCTCTCACCCCGAACCTCCGCTCACTGAGATGGGAGACACGCGATGTACGGGGGAAATATTCGGTCTTACTTCCTGTCTTTATCTCCCGCGGACTCACGCATTTGACCATTCCGGATTCGCTTGACAACAGGCACAGCGGCTTCCATCTGGTTACTTCGCTGTGTCCTGCCCTCGAATCCTTTTCTGTGATCCCAGATGATGTGCACCACAGGACGGTGGAGTTACCCTTCATTGGTGAATGGAAGCACCTTCGGTCGGTCTCGTGTGGTGTTCTCTCGCATAAAGCATTCAATCGTGCGACTGCCTGCTCTTTGCAATCATTCGCGTTCAAGCTCCCGTTTGATGTTGATGCATCGATCGATCGCTTGTGGCTCGGACCGCAGTCTTTTCGGGCACTTGGAACGCTGGCGATAGACGCTCCCAGCCTTGGGCCTATCGCGGAGATGCTCGTCAAAATGACACTACCTAGCCTGACCGCCCTTCTCGTTTCCACTCGCTTGGTCATGGAGGTGGAACTAGTGTCGCTGGTCGACGTTTTACGAAGAAAGGCCCCTCAGGCGCTTCGTCGCCTATCCTTGTGGTACTCATTGTCCAATGGAGACTTTCATAAAGAGTGGGGACCATACCATGGTATCAGCGTGCTCGAACACCTCCACGATTTCCCGACGCTCACATCAATATCTATCAACGCGTGTTCGTTCGCGCTGGACGATATAACCTTGGAGACACTCGCAAAGGCTCTCCCCAATTTAGAGACCCTCGAGATGATGGCCAGCACCCCGCGCATACCCCCGAAGATCACGCTCGGGGGTTTAGTTCCCCTCTTGAGACACTGTCCCCGTCTTGGCGTTTTGAAGCTCTCCGTCGACGCCACTCACGTCACGCATACCACCGACCGGCCTGGAGGGGGCGTATGTAACACGATTATCACCGAGCTCATGTTGTCGAATTCACCGGTGAGGGATGCTGGGCGTGTTGCTGCATTTATTTCAGACGTGATGCCGTGCGTGAGGGAGATTAGGGCGAATAGTATGGGGGAGAAGTGGTGCGAGGTGGCTGGGTTGGTGGGGGTTATTGCGATGGCGAGAAGACAAGAGCGGAGGTGGTGTGTGAGGAATGTTAGTTAGTGTGTACTGCTTTTCATGGTCCCAGGAACTAGTTTCTGCCCTCATCGCAGGGACGCCCCTGAGTGAATACTGCGCACGTGACTTGAGTGTAGGGCCGGTCCATGTGACACGTCCACTTGCGAGTTTTAGAAGGGCAATCTAGTTTCAGCAGCTGCGCCATTTAACGACCGAGGACGTCGACGTCGACGACGATGAAGCAAAAAGAAATCCAGAGGACAGCGACATTCGCTTGGTCGCCAACATCTTCGCTACCACTTATCGCGACCGGCACCGTCGCTGGCGCCCTCGACGAGTCCTTCTCAAATGAATCCCAGCTCGAGATATGGCAACCCGACTTTATGAACAAGAACGAGTTCTATCTCGGCGCCGAGGTAGATTCAAAGCCCAAGGGCTTCGTCACGGACACCTCCAGGTACTTCTATGCTGTGGTGGTATTAATGTGAAATGGGACCGTTGATGTGCATGCTTGTTCCAGGTTCAACCGCATCGCATGGGGACAGGTGCACAAGGACCGATCACGCGGCGTCATTGCTGCAGGCATGGAGAATGGTGAGCTCGCGCTTTGGGACCCTGCAAAGATCGTCGAGCACGCAGAGTACGTCGTGCTTTGATGCATCATCGTTTCACTAACTTCACTGATCGACTTCGTCCACCTAGCACGTCCGAGTCCCTCATCCTCCGTAATACAAGCCACACAGGACCCGTCCGCGGGCTCGACTTTAACCCCATACAGACCAATCTTTTGTCCTCGGGTGCCATCAACGGAGAGGTAAGCACTTCGGCGCTCTTACTTGCACTCTTACACGTCATCACACCAACGTCCACGCAACCTTTTTTATTTCATGACGACGCGTCTTGCGTTCGTAAATAGGTATACATTTGGGACCTTAACGACCCATCAAAACCCTATTCTCCCACACCTGGCACGCGCAGCACGAAGCTCGACGAGATCACTTCTGTTTCGTGGAATCAGCAGGTGCAGTATGTCCTCGCCGGTGCCAGCAGCACGGGGTACACCGTCGTGTGGGATCTCCGCGGGAAACGTGAAGTCGTCGCGCTTGCGTATGGAGGTGGTGCAGGTACGCTTGGGGGTGCGGTTGGTAGTGGGATGGCCGTTGGTGGGAGGAGGGGAATGAGCGCAATTGCCTGGCATCCGGATAACGTGAGTCTTGGGTTGTGGCGGGTAAGTATGATCTGTGCTGATGGGCTGTGAGATAGGCTACGCGACTTGTCACTGCCTCTGAGGATGACATGTCACCTGTTATCATGGTCTGGGACCTTCGTAATGCTCGTGCACCGGAGAAGGTGAGCGGGTGTCTCCTGTCTCCTGTTACGAACCGTACATTGACACGGTCGTGCAAAGATTTTGACGGGTCACGAGAAAGGTGTTCTCTCTCTTTCTTGGTGCAAACAAGATGCGGACTTGCTTCTGTCATGCGGCAAAGATAACCGTGCGCTGTGCTGGAACCCTCAAACTTCGGAAATTATTGGAGAGGTGCGTATTCCTGTGGCTTCTGCATCAGGCGTCTGCTGACGGGCTTCGGATTTATGCATTTTCTCCATCTCCGTCGATTGGCGTCTGTTCTACCATCGGTCCTGTTTCGAACCAATGCTACATTCTGCCACCTTCTATGCCCCTGTCGCGGATCCTCTTCTTGTTGTCTGCTCTACATTTCTACATTTTAAACGCGTCTTCTGTGATCGCCGATCATCCCCTGATATCCACCATACATGCGCGTCTCCTTCTCCCATTCTGGTTTCACACCTTCCTCGCATTGTTGCTTCCATTTCCCTACGCATACACACCCCTTCCTGACGCATTAATCAATCCACCGCACATCTCTTCCCGCACACACATGTTTCCTCCACACAGCTTCCTTCCGCAGACAACTGGGCCTTCCAAGTCGAATGGTGCCCCCGTAACCCTGATCTCCTCGCCACCGCCTTCTTCTCCGGCACAATCGGCATCCACTCCCTCCAATCCACCAACGACGCCACCCCATCCGCCTCCTCCGCACTCGCCACGCCCAAACCATCCGGCGCAGACCTCTTCGATGCGCCCCTCCCTTCTCTGCCCTCAGATCAAGCAGGACAAGGGTTGAGTCTGAGTTTGAAGCAGCCCCCGCGGTGGCTCCGCCGTCCCGCGTCTGCTTCGTTCGGATTCGGAGGAAAACTGGTGAGCGTTAGTAATTTGCCGTCCGCGCAGGGCAAGACGCAGAGCAGCGTTGTCCATTTGCGTGGGGTGAGTGGGGAGGAAGAGGTCGTGGAGAGGGTTCGGAAGCTTAGGTTGGCTGTTGAGGAGGCGTCTTTGGAGGCGTTCGCGGAGGGGAGTGTTGGTGCTGGTGCGGATGGGCAGGGACAAGCGCGAGGGGGGGCGGAGGAGACGTGGAAGGCGCTTTTGAGCCTTTTTAGGGCGAATTCGAGGGATGAGCTTGTCATGCTTCTTGGGTACTCCAAGGAGGAAGTTAAAGCCCGCGTCGAAGAGGCTGTTGCGAAGCTCAAGGAAGCGCAGGCTCAGCAAGTTGGCCAGGGTGCCCCAGCGTTCACATACACCACCGACGAAGAAGCCGACGAGCCACGCGTACACGAGCCTGTCGTTTCGTTCGCCGAGCCTGAGCCGGAACCCGAGGTCGAGCAAGAGGGAGAAGCGGCGGACACCGAGAAGACTGGTTCTGAGATGTCTACTTCCGACGCTGCTCCTGGTGCAGATGGCGAGTCTACCACCACCGCGCCCTCGCTCTTTGGGGATGACGCGGCGCTTGGGACGCCCCAGCTCGATGCAGGTACCGGGGCTGATTTCTTCAGCACTATGGCTGCTGTGCAGGACTCGGACATCAACGATGCACAGACTATCGTCGTCCCGCACACCAACTACGGCGTCGACTCGAGTGTGGCTGCCACCATCGGGAGCGGACCCTCGAGCATCGCGAGCGCGAGCGAGAGCCTCAGCATGAAGAGCAACACGTTCAGGATCTACCCCGCGGAGGAGAGCGAAACCGACAGACTCGTCACGCGCGCTCTGGTCCTCGGCGATTTCTCAAGTGCCGTCGAACTCTGCCTCTCAGCTGAACGCTACGCCGATGCTCTCCTTCTCGCTATCAAGGGTGGGGACGAGCTTTTACAGCGCACGCAGAAGGCGTACTTTGAGCGCCGGACCACCGAATATCCTTACCTCCGCCTCTTCCAGAGCATTGTCACCAACGACCTCGCAGACGTCGTGCAGAACGCAGAT
Organism: Hydnomerulius pinastri MD-312; assembly: GCA_000827185.1. Classification (NCBI taxonomy): domain Eukaryota; kingdom Fungi; phylum Basidiomycota; class Agaricomycetes; order Boletales; genus Leucogyrophana; species Leucogyrophana pinastri. The sequence goes on along the minus strand of KN839852.1, from coordinate 263,027 downwards.
TTGACAGAGTGGGCAGAGGTGTTCGTCGTTCTCTGCACGTTCGCGAGCACGGAGGACTTTGGAGGACTTGCGGAGCAACTTGGGGCGAGGCTTGAATTCCAGGCAGGAGTTTTGCGCGTTGAGGGCGAGGAAGGTGCTGAGAATGTCGGGGGTGCGGCGGAGTTTAGGAAGACGGCTACGTTGACGTACCTCGCTGCGGGCCGTCTTGAGCGTCTGATTAATATCTGGATCGAAGAGTTGGCTGAAGAAGAGGCTCGAAGGATCAATGCTCAAGATACGCCCGAGGCTACTTCGCGATATGCAGCACACGCCCATGCCCTGCAGACGTTCATCGAGAAGGTTACTGTCTTCCGCGGCGCGATCAAGTATGTCGACGCGGACCTTTCGATGCCTGCTACGGATGTGGATGGAGCTGCGAAGTCGTACAAGCTCGCGGCGTTGTACGATAGGTACTTTGAGTATGCTGAGATGTTGGCTGCACAGGGACTGGTCAAGGAAGCGGTCGAGTACTTGAAGTTGACACCAGAGGGCTACACTGGGTCCGCTCTGGACTTTGCAGCGGTTAGGGAGAGGCTGGTGGTAGCGTCTGGTCAGGGTGCGGCTACTCCGACACCGGTTCGCAGTGCTGTTGCTAGCACTAGCGCAAACGTAAGGCCCACAGTGGGATACCAACCCATCGTCCCAAGCGTCGCAGCTCCTATCCAAAGTGGACTTTATGGGTCCGCCCAGCCGACCTTCGCATCTACGCAACCCTCATTCCAGTCTAGTCAACCCTACAGCAATACAGGCTACACCACACAGGGACCATACGAACCTGCTCAGCCTCTCGTTAAGCCACCCCTCCTCTCCCAACCCGCCGCTCAACCCCCAATGCGCCCCCCTATGCCTTCGGCCCCGCCTCCACGCGGGCAAAACGGTGGCTGGAACGACGCGCCCACGATGGTGAAGGCCGAGCGACGCACGCCCAATTCGCTCAGTCTCAACAAGCCCGCCGCCATCGTCTCCCCCTTCCCAAATGCGACGCAGTCCCCGCCCGCTCCAGGGTCACCATTCGCGGGTCATGGTCAGAACGTACCCTTGCCCCCGCCGCCCCGCCCTGCGAGTGTGCAGAACAGGCCACCGCCTCCTTCACAGGTGCGTGCTCCACCCCAGGCACGTCCTCCCTCTGGACCACCCCCGCCGATGAGGATGTCGTCGCCTGGTCAGGCACCGCCCCCTCCACACGCAGGTGCGGGACCGTACGCATCGCCTTCTATGGGATCCGTTCCACTCGGGCAGCCCGCTGGACCCTATGTGAGAGCTACACCCCCGCCTGGACCTCCACGTGGACCTATGGCGCCTCCTCCCGGCCCGTATGCACGTGCTACCCCCCCTCCAGGACAGGGTGGGCCTTCTGGGGCGCCACAGCAACATCCAGGCCCTTACGGACCACCTCCTGGCCAGGCTCCACAGCAGCAGCAACAACAGCAGCCAGGACCATACGCACCGCCCCCTTCGCAGGCTCCTCAAGGACAGTATGCTCCTCCACCTCAAGCCCAGCCTGGTCCCTATGGGCCACCCATGGGTCAGCATGGGCAACAGGGGCCTCCCCAGATTAGAGGACCTCCTCAGGCCCAACATCCTCTAGCTGGGATGCCGCCGCCACCTCAGCAACAGGGCCCTCCTCCGGGTGGACCTAGTGCAGCACCTCCACCAGCGCGTGCTCCTCCTGCCCAAAGGGGACCTCCGCCACCAAAATACCGTAAGTTGTTAGCTTAACGAATTGCGTAAATGATGAAGTTGATGCGTTTTGTAGCACCCGGTGATCGGACCCATATCCCAGAGTCAGCTGTTCCGATTTATAACATCATCTCGGAACAGTTGGTGCGGTTGAAGCAGACCACTCCTGTACGTCCCTCCCTGCTTGTTTTCATCCAAGCACACGTTAACCGGCGTAACTACAGCCTCAGCAAAAGCGCATGGTTGACGATCTTGAGCGTCGTATCAGCCCCTTGTTTGACGCGTTGAACTGCGAGACACTCTCAAAACCCGTTGTTGATCAGCTTCTCGTTTTGATTCAAGGTAAGCGTTCTCCGTTTGATTGGACTGGTGTCTGTGTGGTCTGACAATACTTCTAGCTATGGCAGCACATGATCGAGATTCCGCGCTGGCTATTCATGTTGATCTGCTCACCCGGGGATCTCAAACAGACGACATTGGTCTCTGGATGTCTGGTATTAAACAGCTCATTATGCGACTTTAGACAGCGTTTATACTGCGCATCAGATGTTTGGAAATGTTGAATTACAATAGTTTTTGATCATACAATGGACGATAGATATCAATCCCTGAAGGACTACCTGAGCTTGTAAGGTTCAAGTCAAGGGATGTCATATGTAAAAATAACAAGCACAGGGCTACACGAGCTACCACGGAACCGCCAGAGAAACCCAATCATGTAAGACAGCGGTTCGCTCTGTGCCAATCTGTCTCATCATCTCGTGTTGCCCTGAGATTCCTAGCTCCTCGAAAGCTGCCAGAAGCTGCCCATCAAGAACACCTTTCGAGAGCGGCTTTGAAACGGTATCATTGCGAACAATCCTGGTGTCAAACGGGTTGATCAGAAGATCTATCACTCTGGCTCAGGCGACTAGACTTACCGATAAGCCCTGGGGTTCAGCCCAGCGATATGCTGCATGTTTCGGGAAAGCTGGCCTTGAAGGAGTGATAATCGCTTGAAGGCGGCTTCGTCAACGGGCGTGAGTGCAGACAATGAGCCGTCGGTAGACCCTTAGCGGATGAAGTATTCAGCACTAGCATTCCAACAAGAACTGGGAAGACAACAAACCAGTAATAAGCTTCGCTTGGGGAATCTCATGTTCCTCTTTTGTTCTACGGGCAATGGTGCGTGACGTGCGAGACTCTTTGTGGCAATGAAACTCGGTTTGGCACATCAAGTGCTGGCCACCTCTCGAGTCGGGATCTAATTTGGAGCGATCATAAAGCTATTGACGCTGACATATATGTGGGGAATACGTACCGCTTGGGTCATATGTCAACATGCGCAGAACACCTTCCTCGTCATTGAGGGCAATTGAGAGTTCTCCATTTGCGAAGAAAAAGTCAATGCTGGTTGCATAAGCCCGCCGGACGTCCTTGCTCAAGATCATAAGTTTGTAAGGGTCCTCCTGTATCGCCGTTCTCAATCAGCCTTACCACTTCTTCGACTCTATTGGTCACTAAAAACGCACCTGGAACGCAACCAACCAAACACTCTTCACTGCATCGCCAATCAACAAGAGATTCTTCAGTGCTCGCAGACTAGTGACATAGACTCCCACGTCCAGGAAGGCAACACCGACGAGGCGCTCGTCAAGATCAAAGGCTCGGATGAAGATCTAGACAAAGAGGAGGAAAATGCGTCAACATCGATCACCAATGGGGTCTGTGTGGTTTCGTACCTTCTGTCCCATGGACGACACCAAGTATCCATTGATCCCACATAGCGCAGTCACCGGACCTTTCGCGTCGTCACGCACGCGTAGCTTGAGCTTATACCATCGTTGAACGTTAGACGACGGATCAGGAACGACTTCGGCAATTTCAAAGACATAGGTCTTCAATGACGAGAATTCAAAGCGGTTAGAAGGCATAATGATTCTCGCTCATTGGTGACTTACCGCGCCTTTTACAGCCAGGTCTTCGCCGCGGTCGATACTCGTTCCGACAGCTATGAAATCTTTGTTTCCCGTTTCTGTGCTCAGCGTCTCCAGCGTCACGCACTCCAGTGCATTGATGTATTCATTAGGAGCAAACTCGTATCTATGAAAATTATTGAAAACAGTTCAAGAACGATACAAGACCACGTACCCGTCCATAGTTACCCAACCATCAGGTGAAATCAGCTCGAGCGTCGAGCAATCACACAGGGGGAGCGATACACCGACACCTAGGCCTTTTCAGTCCACAATCCACAACGGTAAAAAAGTCAACCCATACCATCTGGTTCCCAGAGAATATTCCCATCTTCGTCATAGGAGGCGAACCGAGCCTGTAATGAGGCGGCTGCCACGATGAGCGACGTCGATGGCTCGAACACGACATTAGAGTACGGCCGGGACCGAGGAAGGGAACGTTTCGGCAATGGTGTATCGAGTTCGATATCCGGAATCCACTCGAGAAGACTAGGACCCTACAGTAAACGTAAAATCCCCCGTTAGCTGAAGCAAACAAAGATGCATGTTACGAATTACCTCGTCAGAATACACCAAAAACTCCGCCTTGGACTCCCACAGCGAGCACGCCGTGAACGCATGCACCACCGCATGCCCGCTCGGGAACACTTTCACGCCACCTTTATCAGTGCGCATTATCCAGCTTGGCCTATCACCAGTGAAGAATACGCCTGAGAGGGTCCGGGTCCCGCTGATGCTTGCGGGTGCAGTGCACGTGGGGGAGGTGACGAATGGGACGAATGTCCTGGAGATCCGCTTCTGTTCTGCGAGTACGGTTTTCTCGCCTTCTTCTTGCTTAGAGATCTCAAAGGTCCTGGTGGCTACCTTCGCGAACTTGATTTTCAAGAAAGCTGTCCGTCCATCTGGAGGAGTGGGCGTCTCAGAGGGATGAGCAGGAGCTTTAAGAGCTTCGTAGACTGCCATGTATCCGCATCTCATGAACACCTAGAAGTCATGACTGAGCAAGTCACACTTAGATGGGATAAACGTGAAGACCCACGAAAAGATGCGGTGATGGAGCCGACTCCCCGAGCGGTGCGATGAGTATCTGGTCAATATCGAGGTCTTGCGGCTTCCGAGGGGGATCTTGGGGGAGCGAAATAGCGGGCAGATCACACGAGTCGTTCAGCAAGGGTTCAAGGGTGTTGATTGCGGTGCTCGAAAAGACGAGAGTGAGTTTCGGGAGGGACCATATCTGGTGCGGGTGGAAGTTTAGGATGCTCATAGGCCACTGAAGAAGTTGAAAAGACGGGGAGACGAACCTCCATGACGCCCTGAGGCCGGACGAGCGCCAGCCACTGACTATTGCTACCAGCAGTGACTACAGACTGAAGGGTCGAAGTAACGTTCTTGTCGGCGTTATTGGACGTGGCGACAGTAGTATCCGTCATCATCGCTTCGAAAATCCCAGATGTATCTGTGTAGAAGGATCCCGCAAGATATCGAGAAGTCTGTAGAATCAAGCATCAGTGTACCGTCCGCTCGTGCACGAAGCGAAGCAAACGATCTTACTTTTTCACCCATTGGGGACATATCCTTCCTCCGAATCTTTCCTCGCTCCGTCTCAGCGATGAACAATCCGATCGTCTCGTCCTCTCGAAGAATGAGAACGAATGGATCGCAGATACTGCACGCTTTGATTCTGGGACGGGGCAAGTTTCCGTCCATATCTTTGATGATCTGTCTCTCGCTGCCATCTACCAGAGAAGTCCACAAGTAAGTGGTCGTTTATTTTCATTGAAGGTGTAGGGGAAGAAGTGGGGGCGTACCGGGTTCCAGAACGCGTATTGCGTTGGTCATCACATGCAGAATCGCCGTGCGCTGAAAGAACGCGCCGGCTCCAACCGTCGTACCCGGTATCCGCGTCGGGATAGCAAGATCAGTCTTGGCCGCTCTCGTCGCAATCTAGGTTCCAAAACGTGTACGCCATCAACACTATTCTCTCCATTTGACATCCTGCATCCATACAGAACTTGACTCACTCTCGACACCCCAGGCGACGGATTAGCGTCCGTACTAATAACAATTGTATCGTTCTCCGCAACGAACGAACCACCTGTTTTTTCGTACGACGTCCCGTTCACTCTGTGTGATTGCCGCACTGGGAGAGACCAGATCCCGCGAGCACCACCGAGGACATGGAGTTTGCGTTTGGTGCGGATAGGGAGGTCGCGCTTGGGTTGTGAATGAGGTTTTAGGGGAGATAAGGGGAAGGGGGAGCAGGGGGAGAGGTTGACGTACCTGGAATAGGGTGAATCCGCCTAGGTGACCGCTTCCGGTGGCTGCTACGAGTTCGGGAACGTATCGCTCCTATAATATGTGTGTGTAGACATTGGAAGAAGAGGTGTATGCGTTCAAATTGAGAAAATTTGCGTCAAAGCAGCGGATATATGCGTCGATAATGTGAGTATATGCGCCGAAAACATGAGCATATGCACGAATGGAAGGACAGACAAGCATAAAAAAGTGACGGGCACGTACCCCAAGCTTTGCAAGAGAGAATGTCATATCAGCAATGGGTCCATACCCCGGCAGGGAGTCGTACAACGAGAGATGGATGACGGAACGAGTGCGTACAGCGGACGCCCCGGAAATTGCGCCATTCGTTGCAGCCTGCGTGTCGAGTTTCGATTCACCATACAGATCTTTGAAAACAACAAAATCAGTCACAGTGAACGAAAACCCCAAGCGCAGCCCTCCTTACCGTCATCGTCATCATCAATATCCATACCATTCCCCGTGTCCACAACCGCAGCGGGCACCTCACCCCCCTCCTCCTCCTCCTCCCCAGGCTTAACCTCCTCCTCAACCCTCACAGCCCTCAAAAGCACCGATGGACCCACCGAACTTCCTACAAACAACACCCCATTCCCAATCTGCCTCGCCACACTCGGAATCGTAGTCTGTGCCAACGCACCCGACATCATCAACTTCGATACAGTCCGCCCATCCGAGACGATTTCGACAGGGTGGACCATCCCGTCTTTTCTGATTACGAAGAATGTCTTTTCGTCCGCGAGGACCATGCAGCTTCCTTCGAGTGTCAGGGCTTGGGCATCTGGATCTTGGGTTTGGGCGGAGGAGGAGAGGGGGAGAGTGGGTATGTCGGAGACGCGGGATGACCAGCCGTTGATGGGGAGGGAGACACGGCGGGCGGCTTGGTCTACGTAGATGAGGGCATTAGAGGATAGGATGACGACGCCTCCTAAGGAGGAGGCACAGGGGAGGAGAGAAAGACAGTCGTAGGGGAGGTTGTCGACCGTTGTGATTATGGGGTAAGTTTGGTTGAGGAGGTCGAGGGTGAAGAGGTAGAGGCGCGCTGTGTCGCGGTATTCTTTGAGGCGGCTGGAGGAGAAGGGAATGAGCATGCTGTTTTGTACAAGAGGGGAAGGTCTTACCCGGCCCAAGTTTTCTCGGATTGGCAGAGGACTGCGATTGTGGGGTTGTGATACCCTGGGAGGAACACAAAGTCAATGACGTTGCGGAGGTTCGGGTCTACGTCTGCTACAAGGTCGAGAATAAACGAAGGATAATAAGGCACGTCTCTGCATGGGCGTTAGGATTGCGATATCGATTGGGAATAGTTAACTGCATTACCTTGCTGAATTTTGGTCCTGTTCCACGATATCTAGCTCAGCCTGAGTTTGGTAGAAGGGGATGATTGCTATGGAGTCTCTGGGAAGGGAGAGAGCTGCACAGCGTGATAATGGGTCAGCACGAAGCTCGGCGCGGAATAGAGGGCTATCTAAAGACGCCTAACGCAGCTTATGAAAACAGACACAAAACGGGAGCGACAATGATACACACCAGTTGTGGGGCTCGCTCGTATGTATGAAGGGACACAGTCATGAGGTCACGGATACCGTCCGACCACTCGAGCAATGAAATCTAATTGACGGAGAGGTCAATTTTGCCCCGAGGGCTATGAAAGAGATAGTACCTTGGCATCTTTGAATGACACGAGCAGCCGGTCGAGCTGATCCTCATTAGAGGACATGGTACGGACTTTCTCCATCCCCGTTATTGTCCCATGCACAACATGCTCTAGGATGAGGTAGAAACGCAGCGTAGTTGCCGGTTCTTGCCTTCCAGTAGACTACACACCGTTTCAGCTCTCTTTGCAATAACATACTCATGTTGCACTCACTTTCACTGCGCCCATATTGACCCAACCCTCGCCACTCTGATCCATCTCAACCTCTCCTTCGACAGCCTCCGTGCCCTTGCGAACGCGAGCGCGTTTGTCGCGTTCGCTCTCAGCATAATCGGAGATAGTCACTGGTTGTTCCCGGACTTCATATACACGAAGGAGGTTCGATCTTGCAGTAACAATGTTTACGACGGTAGGAGCAGATTCAGCAGCCGGTTTTGGCGCTGGGATGGTAGACGGCGTGAAATTGAGAGCGACTGCAAATTCAACACCGCTTGGAGGAAGAATGTCATGTCTAAGAGCATGCATAACAATTCTCTTTTGTTTCGATTTTTCCCCTAGTAATTTGTTTTCAGTACCACCCGAGTTCACTGGTACGAACGACGACCAAGCTAAAGTCCAAAAGTGGAAGCCGCTTACCACGTGGCGTTGTTTGTACATCATCGGGATGGCCAAACAAAAGCTTGCAATCTTCCTAATTCCTAGCGTCGAACTCAATCACGAACTATAACCTTCATAGAACTGAGAGTCATATCTTGAAGAGGGGTAGAAGAAAGTACCACTTCGCACTCCTAGCTATGTCAATTGGCAATGATAGCCTCTAGCTGAACTCGGGTTTGCGCCTCAGCCTATCTCGCCGGGCAACATGCACACTGCCTTTCACACTCTCCGTCTCACTGCTCAGATAAGTGCTTGCGGATACCGGTGTCACATCTCTTGCGTTTTGTATCGTCGAGCTTCTCACCCACTGCGAATTTCGGAGATTGCTCATCACTCCGAGGCCTCGATACCGTTATCTGAGACTCTCACAGCCCATAGACATCCTTTCTCTCGCGCACATCCTCGAGCCTCGAATTCGAATCAAGGCCCACATCAGCTCCGCCACTCGTATGGCGAGGCTTGCATAACGCTACGCCGTATCTCTTCTCGAATCACACATGCTTGTGAGTGTGCTGGCTCATATCGGAGACTGCGCACTTCTCCAACAGGTATTGTATTTATTTACCCTTTTTCTCTTCACATATATCCGTGACCGTCAAATATGCTGCCCCTGCTGTCGCGTGGTTATCTGATAGCAGGATAGAAATCGCAAATAACGAATGTATTTCCTGCAGTGCCTCACCGTGGTCGGTGAACCACACGTTGATCGGGGCGCTTTTGGACGCACTTCTGGCTTCGATCTGTTAGAATATGTGGTAGGGGGTTTTCGAAAACACCGCCCCGCAAAATTGACTGGATGGCCATCAAAATGGGAAGGTAGGTAGGTTTAGGTTTCGCTATTACACCTCGATGAATCTCCTAAACACAGGCGATTCAGCGACTGGCACGAAAGGAATTGCAAAAAAAAACAAAGAGTACGACTGACAATGAATACCCCGTTCCACCATGCTCATCGACCTTCCTCGAGAAAGGGTCGAAAGTATATACCTCAACGGTCACGACCGCATTGTACATGACCACAGGTTAACCTCCGAGTTGGCGCCGTCGATCAGCTCGATGCGATGCTCCGCTTGCCTCACCTTCTCCCTCCTTTCTACTGTGGAACGAACGTGGTGGCACTTCGGTGGCCTTACACCCCGCAAACAGTTTGCACGAAGCACCAAGCTGTTCCCTCGGCGTCTTTCGTGCGTCCTGCCACTGGCTGGCTGTCAGTGCATATCCTGTAGTGTTCCGAGACGCCCTTTTGCTTTGCGCAGCCATGGAGATGAAATCATCCAGCGTACATGCAAAGGCGTATTCCGTTTTGAGTGGTGCAGGTGGCACTGACCTCGGTCGTTACCCCCCGTTGAGTCGGTTTTGCAGATCATGAGAGGGCCTTTTGCGAGAAGAACATATTTCATCCTATATCATTTCCACTTCGTTGCGGGATGTGGCGCATCCTCGTAGGTGAGTATCCCGCTCCCCACTCGCTGGACGCAAAAGAGCCTCAGGGCTCAATTTCACCCGATGGGGAGCACTCCTTCGACGATCGACGCGTGAAATTCGGTTCCTGAAGTGACCACCCGTTGGCCATTTCCTTTCGCAAGTAGGTAATGAGCTGCTTCTTTTGCCTTTTAGGGCTACGTGGCTGCCCCTTGACGTATGGACACACACGTGTTGCGACGTCTTGCCAGCTGTGAGACGCCGGGGCGCTCTTGTGGCACCAAAACGTTTTCTTTTCCTATTGATGGCTTGCCCCGGAGTGCACGGAAACAAAACTTTGAGAGCATGTTTCTCGTGTGACCACATCCTGCACAAAGTGCAGGTGTAAGTGTGCCAAAGCCACACTGGCAAGCCGTCATGAGAATGTCACCTCACACTAGTGTCTCATCCTTCCCGGTTGAGCACAATATCACCAGCGTAGAACTATCCCATAATTGATCCATGGAGGACTTCATAGCTCCCTGCCCCTAGAGTTCAGCCACTCGAATCTCATTTGTTCGCGTACTTGGGGTCCACATCAGAAACGAACGCATGTTGTGCAGCCTGGTTAACTCGTGTACGCAGCGTGCACGCACGCTACGTGCTATTCGCCAATTCAGCATTTGCCACGAAACCTCGATTTCCCGGATGCCCCGTGCCAGTCTGTGTATTTGCTTTCCCTTAGCACCTAACATTCAGGATTGTTCTCGCTCCCGTATCGGCTTTGGCTTTTATATAAGACCCACACCCCCACATGCACATATGCCCTCACTTCTGCCAGGTCAGAACTAAACCATGGCTGCTGCTTTTGCATCTTCGAATCCATCATCGTCTTTCAACCCCGGCGTTCGTCCACCCTCACGAGCTGCCCGTGGTGGCAATGACGCTCCGGGATCATCCAAGGTACGTCCTCGCCTCTCCACACTCCCCCTTGGCTCGACACCCTAGTTGAAACATCGATCTCCCCACCTTCTTTTGGTTGGTTGTTTTGGCAGAACTACGTCCTCCCAGTTCCATCCGGCTTTTCGGTGCGCGTGTTCAAAGCCTCGACGCTTTCTGCTTCCTCCTCTCGTCAGTACTCAATGACGAGTCAGCAGCAGCCCTCCGCCGTCACGAAAGGAGACATTGACTACCGACCATCAGCTCACTCCCGCCAATCGGGTCCTCCGGCCCGTGATGCTCCTCGTAAACTCATCAAGGCTCCACCCACACCCCATGCCCATGCCCAGGACGACCGAGAACGAGACCGAGACCGGGGCTACCAAGGAGGAGGAAGTCAGAGCAGGCGCTTTGGCTTCATTCACTCTGGACCAGTCCCCGATACCTATGTCTATGAGCGATCCATCGCTTCGTCCAAATCAGACCCTTACCACGACTACTACCCACCCTCATCAGATAGCACGGCGAGCGACATTGACTCCATCTTCTCCGTCAACTCGTCTGCTTCGAGTAACAGCAGTGCAGACGACGACTGTCCGCCACGAGGCATGCTTCAGGTCGCTCGGACGACGCAGCCAGAGAGGAGACCTTCGTATAGTCATCACGGTCATACTGGGCAGCGGAGCGGAGGAGGGTCGGCGACGGCCTTCCCAGCGGGGTACCACACGTGCCCGACATGTTCGGAGATGAGCAGTAGTCCACCGCCTCGCCCGGCTAGCAGGGGTGATGGGACAGCACATGGCTCCCGCCCTCTGCCTACGCCCCCCGTTGGCGCCCGCGTGCGCAAGGACAGCCTCGTGCTCGCAAGCGAACGATCTGGCCCTCCAGAGGCCTCTCGTCCGCGCCCCCCGCAGCTGCGCATTGGAGACCGTCCTGCATACCCTAACTATGAACAGAACAGTCAGCGAAGCGCATGGTCGACAGCAGAGACAGGAGGATACCTCTCGAGTTCACCACCACAGCTTTCACGATCTGCATCGTTGAGAAGCAGCGGGTCTGCGGGAAGCAACTCGTATGGAACTCTGCCACCGCCTCCGGGGCTAAATGCGAACTGGGACCTGCCTCCAACTGCGGGTCCTGCAAGTGATCTTGGCGCAGACCTTACCCATCGCCTGCCACACCGCCGTAACTCGGATGGTGATAATGCGCAGATCCTCCCTCCGCGCCCCCAGCGTTCAAACACAATGCCCCCACCACGCTCGGTGAGGTGGTGTGAGAACCTCGTCTGCCCAAGCCCAATACTACCGAGTCAGAGAAGAAAAGGATGGTTCAACCGGAGAGGGTGTGTTCTTCTACCCCCAGTATTGCCGGTCATGACGTGAACCTTGCTAACAAAATTCTCCCTCTCGTTGAATCATGATTTCTAGGGACCAACTCTGGCGCAACGACGGCTCGTACAAGCCGCCTGCTCCAGGTGAAGAGTACCCTATCGACCTCGATGACTACCCAGAGCCAACAGAGGGCTGGCAGAACGAAGAGGGCACCCGCATCGACCTCGGCAGGAGGCTCATACCCAAGGCGCTACCACGCGGCGTTCTGAAACGGACAAATTATTGCCCTGAGAACGGTATCATAGCAGGATACCTCACGGATTTTCCGGCCTCGCCAACGTCAGACGACGAATGAGAGCTCGAGTAAGTCGCCATCATTACAGACACTGTCATTACCACCACCTCTTGCTTCATGATCAAGTTCCGAGTCCGCATGGTATCTGCATGTACGTGTTGTCTGTGTTATTTATTCGCGGCGAAGGCCGATGGCCTCGTCATTTCTGTAGTAGCCTACGACGCCGCATCATCATTCAGCATTTTTTAAATATACCCCCGCATCTCATTCACTCACCTTTTTTGCGGAGCTGGTATCCCTGTGTATCAGTAGCTCGTGTAGGTCCTGTAGGCGTAGGAGTAATAAATTACATGCACCATGTCCACCGCGGCAGTTTTTCGGGGTGTGATGGCGCAACAGGCTTCCTGGCTCTTCCCAATGGTGGAGTGCCTGCCCTCTGGCCTCGGTGGCAATGTGACAGCTAGTGTGTGAGGTTCTCGGCCGGGAACCCGGCAGATCCAGCAATTCATCACGCTGAGCACGCACATGCTCGCCACGAAATACATGTTGTTCGAGTGTATAGTTGGTCAACGACAAGGGCCTGGATCACTCCCCGAGTGTGATGCGCATGCTGCAGTGACATGTTCTGCTGTGAGATCGTGATTGTTGCGAGGAATTCAAGGTTTTATCGTGACAGCCCTATGAAGCATCCATAACTCAACATGATCTCCTCAAGTTTGCGGACGTACAGATGACTTACTTTGCACAACCTGTTAACCGATAGAAGTCTCGCCTTCATCCACGAGGCAGTGGAGAAAGTGGAGACTGGATAGTTCCTAGGTGCGGGGACGCCAGTCACAGAAATACTGCTTTACGAGAGGGGACGATCGTGAATAGAAACCAACGAGTGGGTCCGATATGGGGGGGGGTTTCAACACAAGTTCACTTTAAAAGTGAACAGTATCCGACCGTCCGAGGTGCGTATGTCTACAGGACACGTAAAATTGTGCACCTTGGGTGCATGACTGCGGAGTAGTTGTCAAAAACAATCGATCAGGCCTCAGGTCAGAACCTAGAAACAGAGTTGAATCAACGTACCCGCGGAACGCTAGAGATCATATGAACACTCAAGGCCCGTTGAATGACTTGCGACCCTACTTCACCCTATCAAGAATGCGCTTTGGTACTTAGGCAGTTAGATTGCTCGTTAGTCCTGGATACCACGCGAGCCAGGTCCTCTTCGAGAGAATGTTACTGAATAAGAGTTGATATTTGGATATTCATTCGTCCCCCTCCGCTGAACCACATTGATCGCAGACCACCTCTGAAGTCGCTGCGACAATGGACTTGTCTGAGGAGAGACGATTATGCTCGGCCGGCGCTTCGCCTCCGCATGGGGGGAAAATGCCTGGGGCCAGCGTAGAAGGAATTCGTTTATCCTCTGTGCAGCCTTGGCGCGGCGCAAAGTCACGGTCATCAGGCACGATGACAACCAGGACAGGACATACGTATTGTGCGAGCCACTTGAATCCTAGGCAGAAATGTTAGCTTACAATCCAATAATGCACGTGAGCATTTAGCCATTACCATCTCCGTACCCTTGCCTCTGGACAGCAGAGCACATAAAGATCTCGATTGGTCGGACGTTGCTTAGAGGTTTGCTGTTCTGATATTTTATGTTAGCAACAGCCTGGCCCTCTTTGAACCGAGATACCTTTCCACTCGTTTGGTTAAGTCCAAGCTGGTCTCTTATCTCTTCCTCGCTGACCGCTCCTAACACATCAATCTTGTTCCCAAGAACCAGGATGGGGACTTTGGAGAGGTCCTCCGCTGCAAACAGCTCACAGAGCTCCGATTTCGCGTCGGGAAAACGCTCGATGTCGGCAGAGTCGACCACGAAGACAATGCCATTAACTTCGCGCACGTAGTCACGCCAAGGTCGTTCGGCTGGACAAATCAGTACAACGCAAACGCAAGAGGAGAAAAGGCTCATGCCATCTCGGAAAGCGAAACCACCAAAATGGTAAGTCACGAACTTGACGGTCCCAACAACTATGTCCTCTTTCAGAGAAATGTTAGCAACGATGGATGCGCTGTATCTACCGAAACGCCTACTAGTACTAGGTTTGCGTATGGGCTGCAAAGCATCTTCCTCGTCATGTTTTAACATGTGTACGAGGGTCTATCGAAGGCAGTGGCTTTATACTACTGAGGCTAGAGCAGCACAGGAATGAATACGCACTTTCTTGCCAACATTATCAAGACCAAGGATGGGAACATGGGCAGTTTTGTACACTAGCCCTATTGGAGAGGATATCAGCCTAGGTGGTAAATCGTTTGAGGAGTGCTATGCAAGCCGTACACACTCAGCCGGGCGAGTACGTCCCGCAACCAGTTCATAAGGAACATAGCCGTTGCCGACCCGCCGATGGGCCTTCAAGTTGATGCTCGGAGATAATAAGTTGCAAGAACGCTCAGCGACAGATACTGGTGCTCAGACGCGGCACTTGTTAGTGACTTCCGTTGTGGATGTGGTTGATAGGGAGCAGCAGGATCCCTAGACTCGGACTCGGAACAGACCAACAACAGCCTACTAGCCTAGTGATGCGCAACTTGACCGGGACCCCGACAACCGTCATGCATGGTTCACCCCTCGTCCACTGATCGACCCGCTGTCGGTCGGCCTTCCACAAGAACCCAACCACCTTCCCCGGATTGAGAACTACTCGGTGCTGCAACGGGCCTTGGGTTCTATATGTCTATAGTAAAATGTTACAAAGAGGTATTAGCAACTCATGCACTCATTTTTTGTGTTATGTTGCTGTATCGATCGCGCGAATACTATCTAATAGTAGTGTATCAAACACACCGCCGCCAAGGCCGTAAGCTGGTCATAAGCAATATTAAGCATAGCAAACTGCTGCAACTTATGCAGCAGCACTGGCATGTCTCCGACGATCTATGATAACTTTCATGATCATCAGCATAGTCGTTCCGAAAATACCCAGGGCCTATCCAGCAGCACGATGAGCATTAGCAAAGAAGCGCCAAAAAGACACTCACCCCATTGAAGATAGCGCCCCTATACCAGAGATTCTTGTCGGTGAGGAGAGCTCCAGATATTGGAGGACCTAGAAGAGTAGACATTGGTCAATTACTGGGCGTCATCGATGACGAAAATATCATCGCACCAAATAAACCACCTATGGCTAGGAAGGAAAAAACGCCACAGTCAGCACAAGTAGTCCCCCACACCAAATTAACCATAGCTCACCGAACAGGACACCAGGAATGCCTAGCCGTACTCTTCATCGAGTGTCAGTGAAGTCTGAGGGTCCAAACCACAACAATTTAGCACTCACCCCAACTCAGCTGGGTCAGGCGTTAGGAACGCCACAATTGGCCCCCAAAGGGCGAGGACTGTCAGCTACATTCAGCGGGGGCCTTATCACGAAAGGAGCACAGGGGAACTCACACATCCCACCGAAAAATCCGTAGAATACTCCGAAAACAACAACACTCGCCACCGTGTGAATCCCGATCATCCCGAATAGAAATACGGCAGTCCCGAGACTCGCAACAGTAATCATCTTATCTACACAGAACTTGTTGGCGAGCATTCCTGCGAACATTTGAGCGAAGAATGCCGACCCGTTCATGATAGCCAACTTCATCCAGGTATGAGCAGAGACCCGGTATCACAGCCAAAAGTGACTCAACTGAGTAAAATGAGAATGTTTTGCCCAGGCCGTGAGTAGCTGAATCCAGCTGAAGGTAAAATAGCGGGTAGTAAAACGTGATCATAAATGCTGCTAACCTGAACATCGTCAGCACCATGTTCCGCGAGCACTCATCCTGCCACTCACCCGATCGCAGCAAAGATGTAAGCTGAATCACGGAGACACTTCCTAGCAGCGACAAGGAACTGAACATGCTCAGCTGGTGGTGTCGTCCTCGTCCGCATGAGCAAACACCCGATCAACATCAAGCCGGCGATGAGTCCCGCGCTCACACGGACGCCATTTGCAAATCCCAGCGGCCCATTAATTAGATTGTTGAGTAAGATAGGATGGATTACTGCTCCGAGGCAGGTGCCAGATGTGACGAGGGTCATTGCCATCCCAAGGTGTTTGTCGAAGTGGTGTGAGAGAATCGCTATACTCGGGATGAATACCATCCCACCAGCTATTCCAGAACCAACACCTTGGGCAAGGAATATCTAATCGATATGGCGTAAGTATCGTGCCAACAAGGCGATAGCAGATGCGTGCTTGCCTGGTAAAATTGCCCTGGCTTCGCTAGGGATAACATGAAGAGAGAGAAGGCTTGTAAGAGTGACCCTCCTATCATGAGATGGTAGCTTCAAAGTTATTCGTTAGATGATTCCGAAGTCTTATAATGGAGGTCGTACAAATATCCTCGATCATGGAGTCTTCCAGCGAGGAGCCCGCCAATTTCAAAGAGAAACGAATTCGTACTTCCTATCCACCTAGAGTTTGTTCGTTGGAGAGCTTGGGAGAGTATGGCAATGGGTACGAACGAGATAGCCGAGGCACTTTGGTCCGGCAAGTAGTATTGCGTGTAATAATCTATCCATGATTCCCAGCACAAGTTTCAGTGATGCCGAAATTCATACTTCAGTTTATTATCAGAAAATCTACCTTGGTAAACACCGAATGAGGTGGTGTACCTTTGATACAATATAATCCGTCAACCTGACGCCAAACTCGAGAACCACAGATCGTCCTTACCCATAACTACACATCTGTATGAAAAACCTGTGCATGGCATTGGATAAGTTCCTGCTTCAAAGTTACAATAGTGGTGAAACTTACGCTCCAAGGGCAGTCGACAAGCTCAGAAGACTCCAGTCGAGGATGGGCGCTGGCGACGCATCCACGAGGGCTTTCTCTTTGTCTAACGATCGCACCCGCTCTGAACTCGCCTCGGAGGGCAGGTTTGTGAATCTGGAGGAGTTATCTGGCGGGGGGGGCACAGCACTAGCCATGGCAGCGAACGTCTGGTATCAAAGGAGGCCTGAAGGAAAGGTTTATATCATGCAACGCTGCCGAACGACAGACCCGAAGACAACTAGTGCTTCGAAATTCAACTTCAAGTGCGATGGACGTAACCACACTATTCGGCTCAGAGCTCCGATCCAGGTCCCGAGAACTGACGAGTTGCAAGTCATGACAGTTGATCACGATCTAAGTTAGCAGCCTTTACTTTCTGATTCCCAGATTCCCACATTGAAGCGGGTCAAACTACCCTAAAAACCTGTCGCGTCAATAGTATTTGTTCCCTATGAGTGGGACGCGCTCGACAACTGGTCAGCGACTCGAATCTAATGTAACGCATAGATTCAACACCTGAAGGCGGGTTATCCAAGGTCAATGTACTGTACAGGCTTCGGACCTGTCACCTGCCACTGATATGTGGCAAGCTTTGCCCGATGTCAGATGCAACAGCGTTGGAGGTTGTGGCAGTGTATCAGTTCCACATTGGAAATTTCAGTAAGTTTACCGAGAGACGGAAGAGATTCACTGCTCCCTTCCGCACTACATTCTAAGGCGCTATTGATGAGATGTTACCAGGCTGAAGTTGTTTGGAACAGAAGGTGCTGCCCAACAAGTTTAAATAATGAAACGCAAGCACAGCCCCAAGGGTGGCGTTCCGGGTCCGACACGAATTCTAGACGAACGAACCGAACCAACGACACAGACTTTCAAACTTTCCGGTGCCCTCCAAAAAAAACATTCTTATCAATATCGCGACCATATTACCGCGGTGCTCCCGTATTGTGGCAACGAAGAGCAGGTCAACCCACACCGTTATTATGCACGTTGAAAGCGGTATATTGCACTTTTACTTCCCCCAGCTTCGACCAAGATGGTTGCCCTAACACACTCATTAATTGTGCGACTCATAACAAGAGATGTATACCTGTGTCGACTGTCTTCAGACACAGGAGAACGCAGGAACTTATAGGGATAGCCCTAGGGAAGAGGCTCGCCAAAAACTATCAAGATCCCAGAAAGCGTCTTTTCCCGGCAGGAGGACATTGGAGGCAACAGTCATTCTGCCGCTCTGCTTGTGACTAGTATCAACACGTGGTACAGTGAGGTCTATTTGAATGGCAGCGCATACCAGTAACCAGATGTCGGGGCTTCCAGATAATACACTGACCCAGAGCTTGGCTTGGTTGAGTAAACAGCCCTCGAAGTAAGGCTCTGATCTGGACGCACTACCAATCTAGTGACTCGTAGGTGCAGATGAGCGCTACAGTCGTCTGGCATCTTGATAATTGTGTGCTCTGCGCCATCGATGACAACACGAGAGCACTCTGAATCTGAGTCGTTCATTCCCTTTGTGTACTACGCTAACACCCAGAGCTAACATAAGATCAGTGGCATTGGAGGAAGAGATTATGAGCACCTTCGGTTTGTTGGATGCGTTGCAACCAACAAGCCGCCAGTCATACGCCAAGGTCACGTCCGATACTGACGAGTTGTTAGGGCTGTCAACGACCACAAGAAGGAAAGGCGATTCGTCTGGAGTTCCATCTTCAGCGTAATAAATGGTTTCAGACGCAGCGACGTTCTAATCATTGACAACCTCGTTGCTGTTGTAGAGAAGAGGTGTGCAAGATACAAGTGGTTGTGGGTATGACACATACCTTTACACTCAGCCGAAGTGCCTTGCGTGTTGGCGCGCTGGCCACACAGACTGAGCAAGTAGGGATCACTCCAAGGTAGAGGCTCGAATGAATGCTTCCTCTTGAGCTGAACTTTATTGGAGCCATGATGGGCTGTTAATGGGATTTGGCCCATCTGTCGTTCGGGAGCCTTGACGCTGGACGAGATATTGCTTCATGCCATAAGGCTCAAATGGCCCATGAGTAGTGCAGCTTTCGTCGATCCACCGTGCCTCTGTCGATCGAGAAGCACTACCCAGAATATTGATAGTACTCCTAAAGCAGCTGGCCACCACAACGATCAACGTCACAGAGCTCAACATGTCCTGACGCCCGGGCCGAACCTGCCTTCGACGGCAAAACCAGCTCAAGCTCGCAGAATGACACGAAGAGTAAGTTGATCGTTTGTCATTTAGCTATCGCGTTGGGCTCGCCACTGGGGAATCCTGATGCCAGGTTGCCTCATACAGTACCAACTTGATCATTGCCAGGAGATAATGGGACGTGTTGGAATGGAAGTCGCGATACAGCCTGAGATTATAGTCGTGACCATGGTATTTCAAGTTGTTCTTCCCGACCAGACTGGGGTATGTCTGACAGATAGAAAATTACCTATTAGCCGAATTTTCCATTTCCCTTCGACCCCGGAGATCAGTCAGCGCTAGTCAGCTCCGTCAACAATCAAGTTTGTGATATTCGCCGAGAAAAGTCTTACTTGTGATTGCGTCATATGGCGATTAGACCTTGCAATTGTATGTCTCTGATGGACAAGAAGTTTGAAGCCCTGTGACTTCGCCTCAGTCAGCATATCAATCATGATCAGTGTGCTATAAGTATCCGACTGGGAACAAGATCGCATCCTATATCGTCGCCGAATACCACAATGAGCTCCCCAAAGTCAATCACCTTGTACACAGCGAAGGTAAGAGTAACGCATTCCAAAAGACCTTTGCCTTTCACTGACTTGCGTATGCAGGTTTGCCCCTATGCTCAAAGGGTGCGTTGCCTCTACTTTCGAGGGTCCAATTTAGCTCATATAATATGATCGGAAGGTCGAGATCACCCTCGCAGAGGCCAAAGCCGATTTCAAGGCCTATCAGATCGATCTGGCCAACAAGCCTGAGTGGTATGCTCCCAAAGTAAACCCAGCAAGCAAGGTACTGGTATCGGTGATCTGATTTTTGGTCTCGTGGCTGAATACGATATTTACTTCTACAGGTGCCTGCTATTGCTTACGGCGGTCCCGACGTTGCTCCCGAGAACCCCTCTCCAGAGTCGACCAAGCTCGCCGAGTCTCTTGTGCTTGTAGAGTTCGTCGCCGACCTCTTCCCACAGTCCAACATACTCCCAAAAGACCCTGTTCTGCGTGCTCAAGCCCGCTTCTTTATCGAGGTCATTGGCTCCAAGTTCATCCCCGCTTACATAAAATTTGTCCTTCGCGGTGAGGGATACGAAGACCTTTTGGCTGGCGTCGCTGCCGTCCAGGATCTCTTGCCAGAATCCGGAAAATATGCCTTCGGCGATCAATACACTATCGCAGACGTCGCCTTCACTCCTTTCTTTGCCCGGTTGAAGTTGGCTGCTGAGAATGAGCTCGGGGTCTACCAGACTGGGCAGGGCCGCGCGTTCCTCGATGCCTTGAGCAGCGACAAGTACGCAAAGTTCAACGCCTATGTCAACCATCTGTTGGAGCGGCCCAGCTTCACGTCCACATTCCACGAGGTCGGTATTATCTTGACTGCTCGATTCTAAATGCTGAAATTTTCGCTAGGCATACCTCAAGGACGTTTACGCAAAGAGGTTCGTCAAAGCACAGTGAGTGGCATGGTGTCACTTGGTGTACCCATCACCAACCAGTGAAGTGACGAAGTCTATAAGAGGGGCCCGTGTCAACCAGTATTACTTGTATTATCAGATCCTTTCTTCAATCGAATTATACATTTCTTGTTCATGGTCTCATAGGGTGGTGCGAAGGGACCAGAGCAAAGTCATTGCATACTTAGGGGCTTGTCACTAGCTTCCCTGGGGCGCTTCGGCTTCTGGACAAGCCTGACCAGTGATGCATATTGGGAGTGTGTATTATTGAAACGTTTGCCAACGTCAGTAGGTAATTCCAAACCTCGATGGGGGATAACCAGGATCGGGAGGACGACAGTGTGTTCGGTACCGAGGTGTCAGCTAAGCTCGCGGAAATCAACATAATGTTAGAGTTGCTTCTAGTTGCAGACACCTATCTCGAACGAGAGCGAATGGTGTCTCATGACAAAAGATACCTTCACCGAAAAAGGTCACCCACAATGCAAAGCCCCTCGTTGTGTTTGATGGGGACCGTGAGCCTGTTGACATGATGAAAGGCATCGAAATTGCGCGGCGCCTTCCAGCGCGCTGGTGAGCCAGGTCAGAGTGAAGAGGATGGGAATTGAAACGATCAGGGTCAAGGGGGTAACAATGTGATCCTTTCACTGCAAAACGTGGCTGAGGCGAAGCGAAGGTTCGCATTGCAATGAGAAGTCTGCGGGACATCCATCAGCAAGTACGAACGCGTGTTTTTTGCGATGGAAACGCAGCGAAAGCGCCGGGTGAGTGAACTCGGTCAATGACACACTTCCACAAGCAGAAAAGCCTTGCTTACCTTGAGACTAGACATTGAAAATCTCGTGATGGGTGGATCAGCGAATGGCATCGGGGTGTCAAGACCTGGCTATTGCGCCAACGTTGCGCAGTCTCGTCCCCTTACCACTTCTTCAGATCGGAAATGAAGAAAACGGGTCTGTCATGACAATACTGTAGATACACACTAGGATTTGTTCGAGGGGCTTCCAGTTCTAGACTGTTTTAGAAAGGCCTTGCGATTGTGGCTACATACAGCGCAGGTCGCCTTCGACACTTGTTCTTGGAAGAACTTTGAGACTGGGCTAGCACAAAGACACGGTGTGGTCTTTGACTTTGAGAATAGAAGTTTAATCTCGGTATGTTTTTGCCCACGTAAAACCTGCTCGCGATACACAGCAATCTGAAAATCTCTGAGTCTCAGACCAACGTATTGAGTTGGCGCTTCGAGGGGCCTTCGTCTGTGTCTGTGTCAGATCATATTGCTCGAGCCTCATCATCCAATTCTAGAATGGGTATGCAGTGATCAAAGTCGATGCAGTACGAGTGACGGGACGTCTGACCAAGCTATCTTGCAAGACTTCCGAACCACTGGCAGAAGGTTGTTTAGAGTGAGAGAGGCCCGGGTGGCTGAGGATAACCGCTGCAACAGCCTCGATAGAAAACTTCTGTGCTTGGTGGCACCTGCATTATGGGCGTGGATTTTCCAAACCCCAACCAGCCCGCAAACATGCAATGGGGCGAGATCTGGATCTTTGCACCCAGCGGAGCCTTTTGATCGTCGGTTCAAAGTTGAAGCAATAAGTAATGATTTCGGAGGTGTAGTCCGAGTCTCGCGATCGGCTGTTCACCACTCTAACAACTCACTTGCCTTCCCTAAGCACAGCGGCGGCTGCATGTTTGTAACTCGGAACAGTAACTGACTTGCAGCTCAGAACGGGAATCAAATGTTAACGTCGATGATGTGGGCAGAATCTCTGCCTTTTGCGTCACTTTTCCCAGCTGGGGCGGAATGGTCGCGATAGAATGTCAGAAGTTTCGGAGGTAAGCCTGAGTTCACAGTCAGCTGAGAGTCATTTTTGCGTGCACCCTCATCGGCCTTGACATGTTGACGCAAAATTGTCATGACCAAAGACCCTCAGTCGTAAGCCAAGCCTACTCACATATCGCCTTGTCTAATGGCTACTAATTGATCCTGTATCGATAGGCATCGATTCGCTCCTTTACCTTCCTGTGGTCGGACAAGTTCCCTTTCGGCGAAATGAATGTACCCATACTCGTCCCGTGTGACGGTATCTAGAACCGACTCTTACATATATTGGGCAGTCACACCCATGCTCTCCGTGCTCGATGATGATAAACCCTGTAAAGCGGCCCCAACTTTTGCCGGACCCTTGCGTTGATTGGTCGTTGGCCCACCACACCTTCAGCGCAGTACGCCAAGCTCTCTCGTAGATACGGGTCCCCGCGTCAGTTCTGCTGGAACGCGTCGAGGCAGCACAGCCTGTTTCATCTGCCGAGATCTGGAAGAAACTTACATTCGGAGAAGTTTTCGCTCTCGAAGCAGCAGCTGACTTCGCGTGTCTATTCATACCAAGCATACACCCTTCTGCACGAGACACAACGTCGTAATGCATTTCCTGGCGTCGCTTCGTCAGATCGAGTCACTCGAGGGTCCTGATCTGGACCTATTTATATGGACCTAGAGATTCCTGAGGATGTAGGAATTTAGGTTCTGTTCACTTGAGAGTTCTTCTCGACTGTCGCTCCATTGTCATCTTTCGCTCAGTCTCTTCGTCGTCATGTCAAGCGAGAGCGCAGAAGGTGTAGTCTCAAAAGGCTTCGGCTCACCGGCCTCTACTGTGGAACACACCGGAGAAAAAATTATCTATGTATAGTAGACCGCTTGCTTGACGTTCACGTCGCTCATTTCCCGCAGGTGGAGTTTGAAGACGGGGATCGTCGCAACCCCCTGAACTACTCTCGCGTCAAAAAATGGGCGATCACGCTTACCGCATGTTTCTTCACAGGAATCACAGGTAATAATATTTTCTGGACCAATTGCTTGCGCGTTCATGATGACTTTAGGAGCTGCTTCCTCGTCCTATTCAATCAGCACGCCGTCCATGACGGCGGAGTTGCACTGTACACAGCTACAAGCGACCTTGGGCCTCGGCCTCTACGCTATAGGCTTCGGTATAGTGCCACTAGTAACCTCATCATTTAGTGAGGTATGATGGTCCCTTTATTTCTCAGCCATCCACCGCTCACCTCCTTGCAGGAAATTGGTCGAAGACCAGTATACATATTTTCGTCGCTAATGTTCACGCTCACACAAGTAATGGTCGCATTGTAAGGGAGAAAACATCTTCCCGCAGTAAAAACCTTACCAGAGCTTTCACCTAGGGCGCCCAACATCGAAGCTGTAATCGTAGGGCGCACACTTGGAGGTATCTTCGGATCCACAGGGGCTTCACTTGTGGGTGGCAGTATCGCCGACATCTGGCAACCTCACGAGTAAGTCATGTGGAGGAGTAATTCTATGCGATCTAAATATCTGCAGGCGAGGCTTGCCAATGTCTCTCTTTGCCTTCACATCTCTCTTCGCGATTGGACTTGGATCGGTCATCGGTGGAGTGATACAATCCAATCCCAATCTTGGCTGGCGATGGGTGCAATGGATTCATGTCATGTAAGGCGGTGATGACTCTTTTCTTATCGAACCGTCTGACATCTGCACACAGGGTCTCCGGTCTTTTTGTCACCCTTGTTTTGGTAGTTATGAGTGAGACCCGCGCTTCCATTATCCTCACTCAGATGGCTCGGTCTGCACGTAAAGTCACCGGTGACGGCAGACACAAATCCAGGGCCGAACTCCACAAGGAGAGCCTCTGGAGCCTTATCAAGACCGCTTGCTCTCGGCCATTGTGTAAGTCAGATATACGGAGTTTCCTTTGACAGTTCTGACAGCCACTACATAATAGACTTTCTGCTCACCGAACCTCTCGTACAAAGTTTCAGCGTGAGTGTAATCCCCCTCAGGCCCGGATGTTAGCTCACACTCCTGTATAAAGGTATGGAGCGGCTTCACCTGGGGTGTTGTGTATTGTCTGCTTGAGTACGTGAACGGTCCCTGATTCCGGTTTTGTGAGGCTCAGCGGCGTTTAGATCTGTATCACCCATGTTTGAAACAGTTTATGGCTTCGATGTCAAGCAAACTGGGTTTATCTATGCAGCCCTAAGGTGAGGAATTCTTGCTACGTTATTGGGGAGCCTGCATTCATGCTTGAACAGCGTCGGCGCCCTCGTCGGGTTCCTGGCTAATCTGTACCAAGATAAACTCTACAGGTATGGGTTCAGACGATGATCACGATAACACTGAGAGTGACAATGAACACCAGGATGTACTATGCGCAGAAGAAACAAGAGGCTCGACTATACCTCGCCTGTGTGGCTGCTCTGTGTCTACCGGTTGGAATGCTCATATTTGCTTGGACGGCATCACCAAATATACATTGGATAGTCCCTATGATCGGGCTAACAGTTCGTTGCTTCTTCTTAACGTCAATTGGACGCCCTGACATTCTCTCACAGTTGTTCATGAGTGGAGTGATGATCATCTTCCAGGTCGCATTCCTTTATCTCGCGGATTGGTACGTATTTCATGTACCAGTGTTTGTCAGCTATCTGATGTGTTTCATAGTTACAACACATATGCTTCTTCCGCGCAAGCTGGTCAGAGCTTGTTCCGTGAGTTTCCCTAGTCTCACATGTCCCATCATTGCTGAGGCATAATCTATTTACTAGGAAATTCCATGGCTCTTGTCTTCCCGCTTTTCACGGAACAAATGTTCGCCACTCTTACCTATAGATGGGGCCTCACACTATTCGCAATCCTTGCGATTATAATGGCCCCCACTCCATTTGTACGTGGGTTTATCGATGTCGAATAGCAGTCTGTTGATCATATCCGCCTTCCAATTCAGGTACTATACTTCTATGGCTCGAAGATTCGAGCAAACAGCATCGCATCTCGTAAAATCTTGGCCGCTGAGGCTCAAGCTTCCGAGACTTCAACTCCAGGGCTGGAAAAGGTTTGAAATTTCATATTAAAGGTTATGATCACGATGTCACGATACTGGGATTTATGATGACTGCACGTATATAAGGTTAGATTTCGGGTTGTTTGGGTGGCGACTATGCTGGTGCATCGTCTCAGCACAAATGTAAATATACATGTATATATTCCTCATAGAAGGGAGGGATGTTCGTGTAGCTCATGTTGTCGTACTATATCTGAATTGTTATATGATATGCCTAGACTCACTTCTACAGAGGATGGCCAGTGGCTTCCCCTTGACTCAAGCCAAGGATGCGCGCAGCAACAGGTAAGTGAGGAGAAGTGAAATACATTAGTCTGACGATAGTGATATAACTTCATGATCGATATCATATTGCTTCCCCGCCTTCTTCGAAGGACGTTTGGTTGGCGTGCTCACCCTGCGCTTCTTCGCTACCCCTTGCGTTGGCCGTAACGAGTATTCCCAACCCCTGTCTTCATCGTCTTCCGCATCCGAAGGCTCAGCCTCATCGATCATGCGGATCGCATTCGTAAAATCTTCATCTTCCTCCTCGTCGATGTCCTCTACACCCACAGCCTCCTCTTCTTCGTCGACTTCTTGATACTGCCGCTTCGTCCTCGCCTTTGTAACCCCAGGCTTCCGTATTCGAGAAGGTCCTGCAACCGACACGGGCACACCTTCTTCGTCCGATATGTTTCCAGTTGCCACTTTCCGCTTTGTTCCCGCGGCTGTGGCCTTGACTTTGCGTGCCTGCCGCTTAAAAGAACACTGAATCCTCGGTCCTTTACCGTTAACGACATCGGCTCGACTGAACCGGGAGAGCCGCAAGGCCAGTTCGCCGGGTATGACGTACACGTTGACCGTGTATGCAGTCGACGAAAATGCCTCTCCCAGGTATCGTGAGACGAGCAATTGCACGGTCAAAGTTTCGATGTCCTTTGTTGCGTTTTCAGATTCGGAGGAAAAACGGAGCACGGCGATGAAAGACGTACGTCTTTCGACAGCCCAACCTTCCCTCCGGCAACGGCATCATAATCCAATTGGACCTTCTCCTTGACCTTCTGTCGCTTACCACCGGTGTCGAAAGATCCCCCACCTAACCCCCTCGCCAAATCGCTGAGACCCGCAATGGTCTGCCTCCCTCCCTGTGCGTCGACGGCCTCTAGGATCTTGAGAAGTTGCCATGTTTCGACTGTTACGTCTTTGTGCTCGACTGTCTCTGGGGCACGTGTACAATTATCGCAGTGTCCACATTTATCCATGGCACTCGATTCTTCAGTCGTCCACGAGGCCATAGAGAGGTCGGAGGAGGCCGAGAAGTATCTACACGTGAGGGCAATAAGAAATGAATCATTCCGCACCATAAACACGCTGGTTGCGTGAGAGGGGCTTACTTGGCGAATAAGATTTTGCGGCATTCCTGCATGTCCTGCGCGAAACGTAACATGTCGTGCACTGTGGTACATGTATATGAACGTGAGAGGGGCTGATGCTGCGGGATGTGTTGATACGCACGCTTTGCCTGGCCGTCTGTGTCCGTGCACGTAATTGACGACTGGCGCGTTGCATCTTGTGGCCTGTAATAGAGGACACAATCTGCGTCTTGACCGTCTCTTCCTGCTCGACCAGACTCTTGGTAGTAGCCGTCCAGCGATTTCTGGGTGTGTGTTTTAGATCAAGTAGGACAAGGAGGGGATGAAGAGTTACGAACCGACATCTAAAATTAGTCAATGTCCGAGCTAACGATACTTCGAAAAGTCCATCTGCCTACCGTATGATGTAGCACAAATCGTACATTCCCTTTGTCGATTCCCAGCCCGAAAGCTGTTCTCAAATATTTGAGTGATCCCCGAGCCCACATTTGCTTTACTTACCGATGGTGGCGCAAACAACCTGCACTGAACCTTGTCTCCACTGCCTGTGGAGCCCCTCCTTCTGTGCATCTGCGATGTCCGCATGGTACACACCAGTCCGTATTCGACCATTGCTCACAGCCTGCAGGTTCTCGGCGACAGTCTCGGCGTCCTAAATACCATCTCAATGAGAAGCTCTGCCTAGTGAATTCCCATAACAGCGCACCTTCTTCGTGAGACAATACACGATCCCACTGTTGTTCTTGTGATTCTGTAAGATGTACTCTGACATGGCCGAGATGACATCTTTCGCCGAGGATGGCTTGGGGAGCACGGAATAATGTAGATTCTTTCTGTAGAGTGGAGCAGAGAAGTAAATCGTTCCTTCTCGTGCAGCGGCTGTGGAAGGAGCTCTATAAGATGAAGCGTGCATGAGCTGGAGCTTGAGATACCTTTCCCGTCTACTACAGGTTTCATGTGGAGGATCTTGAGGATATCTTGAAGGACTTTGGGCGGACATGTTGCAGATAACGCGAGTATAGGTACGTGCGGGAAAAACTGGCGCAGCGCGCTCAGTTTCTTGTAGTCCGGTCTTAGGGTCCTTTTGTAAATTACCGTCTCATGAATGTGAACGCGAAGCATGCACCTGAAATCATGCCCAAGCTGAGAGACGCAATGAGCCTCGTCAATAACGATCCGTGCTGCAGCAAATAATGAGGCTAGAAAACTCAAACTCTGCGGCACACTCATACCCAATTTTCCGCCTTCAACAAGCTTGCGAAGAAGGGACATAAACCCTTTACTCTTTGCGATTTTCTCCGGCTGTCATTGCCGCCGTGTTAGTAAACATCAGTCGAAACAATTACTGAGGCATACGAACTGTGACATAGCACAACTTGATATCACGTTCTTGCTGACCGCCTCCTCGTGATGACGCCATCGAGGTTAAGCGCTGCTGAATCTCGTTGGCAAGCGCTTTGGAGGTTCCGCCTGTGAGCATGACCGCTTCCACTGTACAACGTTGTTTCATGCTTGATTCAGTATAACAGGACAAGCACTTTACCTCCAGCTTCTCTTAGATGCAGGATTTGATCTGTTATGAGCGAGATGAGGGGTGATATGACTAGAGTGCACCCTGGCGTTAGCAGTGCTGGAAGCTGATAAGTCAAAGATTTTCCTCCGCCTATAAGAAACCAGGTTAAAGTAGCACTATCTGGTTACAAACATACGAACCTGTCGGCATCACGCAAACGACATCACGGCCGTCCATGTTTGCGTTACAAACCCTAACTAAAGTCAGAGAAACGAACAGTGAGGAAGCAACCATACTTTACCCCTGCTGACACAGGCGAAAGTTGCTGATACCGAAGACTTTCTTCATAGTACCCTTTAGTTGCGGAGCCCAGTCAAATTCGACTGTATAGTCGATGGTTCCGCTAGCTTTAGCTTTGCCTTTTCCATTAACAGCGATACTGGCGGGCGGAGGTCCGTTGGCTACCGATTGACTTTGGCGGAGCACTTCTTGCTTTTCGGCGACAAGTGTTTGACGCAGAGCCTTCAATTTCTGGATTTGTTCGTCCACCCCCTGAATTTCGGATTCCAGGGCAGATAGACGACCATTAAGCTCGTGTTTGCGCAGATAAGACGGTTGCGCAGGAGCTTTAGATGAGCTGGCTACAGGGATATCATGGGGCTGTTCGACTCGAGACATCTCGAGTATTTCTTCAATCTAGCAATGCGAATCCATCCATGAGAACGCAAATTGGTCGCACAACCCCACGTACATCTTCAGAACCGACATGGTCTGAGTCATAGTTCCCAAACATATATTTTCGTCAGCGATCCTGCGCCGCCTTGTTCACTATTTGTGCAATGCGCTAATTCCTGTAGGACGTGGTGATGGTCAGAGCTTCGGGCTGATGTTGGTCAGTGCACACGTGTGAACGGTGATGCAAAGACGCGACGCGTTTATTTGTGCCTGTTTAGCAGGACGGGACGTTCTCCTATATAGCCCGCACACAGACTTGACAGCAACGCAGACGTCCTTAAATGAGTGCACTGGCAGGAGGCCGCGAAATATGTTGCAAATATTGCGCTCAAATTCAGTCTTCTCTTCAAGGTATTTGATGCACTTTTGCTTTTCTTCGCGGAGTTCGTTGCCCCCGTGGTCATGCCAGCATGGCGGCATCGCCAGTGTGTACGTCACATCTGGTTCCCCTGGGTCTTATTAGACGCCCATCTCTTGGTGTCGTCGCAAAACGTTCACCGGACCCGGGCTCGACTGAGTGGTCCTGGCACTGGTGGGGACCTATTTTTGTGTCTATCTGATATCTATATCTGACCTTACTCCACGTTCTTACTGTAGATAACCGTTTTTCTCAGACCTGGAAATAATCAGGTTTCCCACTCGAGCCGTCGCGGCCATCGCGGGTGCAACTCCTCCTAGCTCATACCGTTCGAACTGAGGTGCATGCCCGAGCCTGAAACACAATTGTTCAGTGGGAGTTCAGTCCTTGAACTCATAAATTGAATCCACAGGGCGGAAAAATAACTGTGATGGAGCGCTTTATAGAACGGAGGTGTAAGTCTTCCTTCAGGCCGCTGTCACGCGCCTGAGCAGAGATAAGCTACAAGCCTCACTCTTCTCCTTATCTTTCTGAAATATAGACGCTGAATTGTCCCAGTATAAATCATGGTTTTCCTCCCAAATCCCTTTTCATTCCCGTCGACCCAACCGGGCGCACGACGAATATCAACTCCTCGCTATGCCCTCTGAATCCTCGCTCGAAATGAAGGAGCAAGATGAGCTTCAAACCTCACCTTCTCCTGATTGTGCACATCTTCCTACCAAGCGAGTCCGCCCACCGATTGTCTTTGACTCTCCCAAGGCGTTTGTGAACAGCCTACATGCGCGGTTCCTCAGTCTCTGGACGCGTTCTTTTGCCTATTCTCTCATCGGTGGGCAAGTACTGAGTTTATGCATAACATGCTCCTCTGTCACGACCACGGAACTCGTCGATCGAAATTGGGTATTACCCAGCACGCAGACGTTCTTTACGTAAGTCCCAGCCTTGTGAAATACAAACCATGTCTTGTCCTCACTCCGGAACCATAGTTATCTATCTCTCTTTGTTGTTTTTACCCCTTACACTATATACCGATGTAAGTCCGCCCTGCCCCGGCTTGGTGGACTCGCAGACTCACTTGTTCAGATGGGTTCAAGGGCTGGGGCAAGGTTATTTTGCGTGATGGCTGGAAATGTTAGTCTCTGTCGCCTTGGCTTGTTACTCCCTCTTATTCCATCCTTTTATGCAGACTTCCTCCTTGCGGCTTGCGACGTGGAGGCCAATTTCCTATCCGTGAAGGTGTGTGCTGAGTGTCATATCGTCATCTATACGCCAAATTTGACATCCTTATGCACACAAGGCATACGGCTACACTGACCTCCTCTCCTGCATGCTCCTTGATGCGTGAGTTCCGTCCTGCGGCATTCGCGTTCTAAATACCGACGTGCCTTCCTCTCAGCTGGGCCATTCCAGTCTGCCTACTCTCATGTTGGGTGTACATGAAGACGAAGTACCACTGGACCCAGATCTTTGTAAGCACCACATCTTCATCGCACATAATATGCCACCTTACAACCATCTTGATAGGGTGTTGGGGTATGCATCGCGGGTCTTGGACTGCTCGTTGCGTCCGACTTTCTTACCGGCAAAGACGGCCATGCCGAGAGCCGCGGTAAGGGAGATGCCTTCATGGTTGCAGCAGCCACGATCTATGGCGTTGGTACGTAGTCTCGAGATGGTGATCTCGAGGGGTAGTCTTACGTTGTGTGCAGTGAACGCGACAGAAGAGTTCTTCGTCAGGCATTCGCCCCTCTATGAGGTCGGTATTTTGTTTCATTCTGATGGCGAGTTGATCGACGTATGTGCCTATAGGTAGTTGGACAAGTGGGAATGTGGGGAGTGCTTGTGAGCGGTATACAAGCATCAGCGCTTGAGCATACCTTGATGCCCCAAATGTCGTGGAATGGGGCAACAAGTAAGCACATATGCTCGCGACTCTTACGCCTGTACATTGACATCTACGACTAGTCGGACTGCTGGTCGGATACACAGCAGGCAAGCATCATCTATCAAGTTTTGTGGGGAAATACTGATTGCGAAGCAGCCATGTTCACATTGTACTCGCTCGCACCCCTGCTATACCGCACCGCATCATCCTCTTACTTCAACATTGCTTTGCTTACGAGCGACTTTTACGGTCTTCTCTTCGGTGCGTAGTGACGCCTGCTTTGTTGGAGTTGTGCTGACGAGTGTCTGGGCAGGCCTTTTCCTCTTTGTGCGTCCTGTATGCTCAGCAAATACTTAGCAGTGTCTGACCCGTACTGATAACAGCACTACTCGCCATATTGGCTATATTTCCCCGCTTTCGTGGTGGTTATATTGGGGCTTGTGATATACTTTTGGCACGCAACCCGTACGTCCGCTGATCCCCTCACGTTTTAATGCCGTCGTTGAGTTAACGTCCATTCGCAGCCGAAGAACAAGGCGAATCTAATGTCCAAATTCCTGCCTACATAGCTGCCCAGCAACAGTCTGATAGAGACGTAGAAAGCTAGGAATGTTCTACCCCTCGATATGTCAGCTCGAGCGTTAGTCATTTTCATCTTCTCAAATCTGCGATCTGGTCTATTGAAGGGGAAGCGAAGAAGTGCGAATGACTGCGGACTGTAATGAAGACCGCTGAGGGTTATCGCTTCTTGTAAGGTATTACCTCCATAAACCTTGATTATGTGCAGGGATTCTCTTGGGCTTTGGTCAACCCTTGCTTTTATGAATCAGTTGCGACCTGAGCGAGGCACTGCACCGCTTTTCGGTTTGATCTAGAGGGCTCGCGTCCGCCGGGGCCCTGACCTTTAAGCATGGCCCCCCTTCTACAGACAACGCACGACAGAGTGTCAGAGGCCGTGCCAGTGGTACTGCGCCTTGTAACGGGTCAAAGAATAGTTCAGCAGTTTGCTTCCAGCCCTCTGCAAGGACGAATTCGTCAAGCCGCTCTTGCTGATTTGCGCGCCTCTCAAGATCCGTATCGCAAATGTGTCTTCCGTGCCCCGCATGGTGATATTGTTGTTCATCCTACGAAGGGGTCCCTAGTAGGCAGCTGATGCCGAACTGATACTGTCCGACCCTGCTAAGTCCATATTAGGTTGCAAAATTTCATCTCTCTGCAGATTTCCTAGGATCAAACACTGAGACGGTTCGGGACATATCCTCTCCTGCCAGTCAAAGTTTCTGATTTCAAAAGACCTCGCGCTTCGCTCGACGTTGATAACGATATATATAGCTAATCCGCTTCAGATCATCAGAAATCACCCATCTATGGCCGTCTTCCTAACTCTCAATGGAGAAACTTGGTGACGACCATGCAGACAGGTCGGTTCCATTGCATCCTTATCTCTTGATTTGGACCACTCAGAAGCGCGGGGCCCTTTTGTCCAAAAGTCCTTTCCCCACACTGTTCCCAGCCTTTCCAGTACCGGGTGGGATGCTTCTCAGTACCTCGAAGACCCAAGTCACCTTGATAGTGGACAAAGCCAGACGCGTAGCAACTGGAAATAATAACTGTTTTCTAGAACATTGCACGCTACTCTAAACGGTCATCTTGAGGAGCACTTCCTAGGTGGGATGTGTCCTGGGCAAACTTTGTTTTTGTTAAGTCCCTCTTCGAGGTACCCGGTGCGGTATCACTTGCCTCTGAGCCGGGTCGATGTAGTCGATCGTGGTCATCGGCGTCGTGTATTTTCACGAGCAGCCGGTGACCTTCGCAGCCTCGCTGGTTTATGGGGTGCTAACCCAGAGAGGAAAAGCGCTTCTGATAACTATCAGGCAGAACTTGACTTCCTCGTTGTGCAAAGATCCCCAGCCCTACTAGTACACGAAGTCCGTGTGTGCTGGGAGGTACTGGAAAGTTTATCGGCGTAAAACTACCCTCCAGCCGGAACAATTAGGTCTATCCGAGTGCTAGCCTCATCATACTAAGTCGATTTTAAGTTTGTTGGTGATCAACAACTCTCCCGATCATACACGACGGATTTCTGACTCGGGTACGAGGATGGAAAGTGATAGGGGCGGGGGCGCTTTTGATTCCGATCGGAAGTAAACATGACGAATGCTTCATGAAACAGCCCCTGTCCGTCGCACACCCCACGTCGACCACAACCATCATGTCTGACTTCGGTTTTGAAGATTATCTCAATGCTTACGGTGACTTATTTGACATGGACTCAGGAATCGGATATAGTCCCCAGGATCTGTATGGTGATGGAGAATATAGAGAGATTGAGGCAACTGAGGTATGGTGATTGTTGGGCAAGAGTAGACTGCTTGCTTACGCTTCACCTTATGTAGAACTTTGCCGAACGCTTAGTCGAAGAAAACTTGGCTACTGAAGACGAAGCAAACGGATATCTGGCCTACCAGGCCCAGTATGGTGGGCTACGTTGCCCGCTGTGCTCTGGTCTCTTGGTACGCTGTGGCAGCTGCTTCGTCATGGCTTGCCGCGATGCTTGCTCGGCTTCGCGGTTTGCATCTATCAACGCTTGCAATGTTCATCGCACCATTGGTTGGTGCAGCGAGTGCAAAGAAACCGACCAAGTCGACCCCGACCGCACACTCTACCCCAAGCTCGTCCGGTGTCCTACGTGCCGGAAAACATACTGTGGTAAAGACCTAGACTGGTGCAGTGGGCGTCCCCTTGCCGGCGTTCAGAGCTCTCACTCAAACCACCGAGAACATCCTCCAAAACCTTCCCCGTGCCACGCTTGCGTCCAGTCCGGCCGAGCGCCACGATGGCGGATATGCGACAACTGCAACGGTTCAGACGGTTGCTGGTCCCGGCGATCTGAGCCTGGGCAGGTTGTATGCCCAGACTGTGTGGTTGACGGCGGTACCTCGTGTTCATGTGGAGAGACTTGGACATGCGGATGTCGAGACTCGAAGGAGTGTCCTACTCTTTCGCAGTGCCCTCGCTGCAGCAAAATATACTGCCACGATAACTGCGTTTACATCGAGTTCTGTGAGGAATGCCTTATGGTGGGGCTATGTGAGGACTGCATTGAAGAAGAAGATCCGGTGGAAGAAGGGGGTTCATACGCCAAATTGGCATGGAGCTGCACAGGATGCGAGAAACGGATGTGTCAGACCTGTTGGGAGAGAAAGGATGCGAGGCGTTGCCTAAAATGCGGGGATCGCTTTTGCCATAACTGCGTGGAGCTGAATAACGAGTGCCGCAAGGATTCGTTGAAACCTAGCCTTGCGCAGCGGCTGTCGCCAGCCTACCGTGACGTGACACTATGATATAGTACATTATGTTTCTTATCAGAATCATTCTGAATATACGTCTAGAAATAAGATATGCACAAATTTTGGCTGGATGATGAGCGTTAGATTAAGGTCAAGACCAGAGATGTGACATTGCTCACAACCTAAACCTACGAGACCACGTTCGATTCGTGCTCTTGGCGCCTTGCCTTTGCAAAGAATGGCAGCCACCGACCCACCTCTGCCCACTTCTCCTCGTTTGAGTCACTGACATGGTCGCTATCAATGCGCTCTACGTTGGGCAGAATGTCCGAGAGAAAGACAGCAACTTCTCTCTCGTCGGCGATGGGGGAATTCGATAACGCCAGAACGTCTATGTGGGTGTTCTGAACTCCGCCTCCAGGTCGGCCGGGGCTGATGCTTACGCTGGTTGCATCAAGTGAGAATGCGAGCGAGCGGAGTTTAGGGCAATTCTTGAGCAAGGGAATTAGGCCTTCGAGCGTGTTCTTTGGTGTCACTGGGGGAGTACATGTCCACATGTCCATGTCTTCTATGCTGGGAAAGGCCAAAGATAGTTCCTCCAACTCGGAGTTATCCACAGCAAAAGAAACTGCATCCATGCGGAGAGTTTGTAGATTTCTGAATTTGAAGAGGGGGCGAAATTCGTCTATGTTGCAATGCGCTTTAGGAATGTGATCAATGAAGTCGCCATGAATGGTGACTCCGAGATCGCGAAGAGACGACGGGGAACAACATTGCGACACGGACTCGAAGAAACGTGCAAACGCAGCGCCATCGGAACCCGGTGTAACAACATATACATTGAGTTCAGTCACTCCGGGCAGATGCACTCTTTTGAGAAGGTGGGAGAGTTGGTCCACATTGTGTGAGCATACCTCCAACGAAGTGAGACTAGTGAACGGGGAAGGCATTGTCTTGATTTTTGTCACCCATTCGTCGTTTTTTGTGATAGAGAACGCTAGGCTTGTTAAGTTGGAGAGAGCATATTCAAACACTTGTTGTGTAAGCGTGCCACAACTAAGAACTTCGAGTTGTGTCCAATCCCGGATGCAAGTCAGGTCCAGCCTGAGTGGAACAGGGGTGGCCCTTAAAAAATTGGGACCATGAAGAGTCAGGTGCCTCAAGGATGGACAGAGAGATGTGATTGTGGGTAACCAGTGCCCTGGAGAGGAATGTGCGACGACGGTGAACGTTTCGAGCCTGGAAGATATAAAAAACGGCAGCAAGGGCACGTAATGCTCAGACGACGATATCCACGCCAGCGTGTGGAGATTGGGAGTAAGCAACGCATTTGGGGAGCGCTGTAACAGGCAGAGGGAGTGAATTATATTCACATGAATCTTGGGCGCGGGGGCCTCGTCGCGGACAGTGAGTGTCTTGACCCGCACGGCGTAGCTCTGCAGGACGCCCACATCCCCAGGTGTCATGGGCCGACGAAGTATCTATGCCAGATGTGTATAACATATGGTAATCAGAACCAACCCCACACAATAACAGCCCGGACATGAAATCCATACCATCTCGCGATCCGCCATTGCATAGAGGTCAGCAGAAAGGCAACTGAAGAGGTCGTTCAAGGAGTCAACCTCCTTGTACAGTGCGTTGAGTGCCGGGTCTTTGAACGAGTGGCATGTTCTAGCGGCCCGTGCCAAAGTTTTCTTGTCGTATATAAAAGAAAATATTTCGCCCAAGATTTCAGCGATGGAGAAACAGCGGTGTGCTTTCTTGGGGAAGCACACATCAGCAATATCGTCCCAGTTCATGATGGAGCTGACAGAGTTCCGAAAGCTGCTAGTACGGTATGGGCAGTCGGCAGTGCCTTTACTTTGGCGGAGTGGTTGCTGAGAGGTGGCCGAAAGCTTTATTTACGTCAGTCCTCAATTCAGTCATTATCCAGCCAGAGGCCGAAAATCCCTTGTTCGAAGCAAGAAACGCCTTCTCCAGCCAGAGCAAGGTGAAGGCTGGTAGAAGCTTCCTGGGAGTCTCCTGCTGTCAAACCTGGTGCTAATCTTCCCACCGATTCCGCTCCTGTTCTCTGGAAGCTCCAGGATGCGCGTTTTCGATCTCAGGCATAAGTACAGTAAATTAATTAAAGTACTAGCAGTCAGCAATTAGGTACTAGACTCAAAGTCAGGCTGTACATGTCCTTGTAGCTCGTCTTGCAACCTGTAAACGTCTGGATCAACTGAGCCACCTGTGTCCATTAATGTTCTCACCTCCCAGTTGCGTCGTGGATCTTTGTAACGCAGGGCAAGACGTCAGAAAGAAACGCCGCAACTTGACCCACATCTTGAATAGGAGAATCGATGAACGAGGCTTCAGTCATGGGTGGGTTTTGGAATCCTCTGGGTCTGTCGGAAGTCTCGGGGATGGCTGTCGCATCGATCGAGATCTCCAGTTGAGGAGGCTGGGGCGGTACTTCAGTAGGGGTAGCAAGCCCTGAAGTGTGATTTGGGGTCGCCCCTCCTTGGTACTCGTAAAAAGCTGGAGGGGCTCTAAGTCTGGAAAAGCCTTCGCGAGCATATCCAACCCCGGATTATCCACCGCAAAGGAACATACATCAATGCACAATTCGCAAAGACGTCGAAGTCCGAAAATGACGCAGATGGTATCCATGCTAGCATGAGGACCTTGTGTCCGACCATTTCCGACATTCAGCAGACTTGCTATTCCGCGCAGCGATTAGCTAAGAAAGTTTCACTGGATACAGTCTGGGGATACTGGCTACCATGCCTGGCCGCCGTCGGTCATTAATGCTCACTGTACCACTTCTCCTCTTGTTTCCTGGTCATCGCGAAGGCTCTCATCAGCCACGGTACATCCCTCCATAAGCTGAAATTTTTTCCGTCAACATGGATCGTGGTTACGCGTGGCATGATGGCAGAAAGGAAGGCTGCAACGAGCGCTGCGTTGTGCAGGGGGGAGTAGGGCAGCCAAAGCTCGGTCATGCGAGTATTGCATACCCCACCTCCAGGGCGCTCGTCGCTGTCAGCCAAGGTGGCTGTGTCTACGGATATCGTTAGCTTTTTGAGAGCTGGACAACGCTTTAGCAGAGGTATCAGCCCTGGCAGGGTTATGCGTGATTTTGAGGAGGAAGTGCAGGTGACTATCTGCAAGATGTTTAATCCGGGGAAAGCGGTAGCAAGTTCTTCAAGCCCGCGGTCGTCCATGTCAAAACACGCAGTGTTGATATCCAATGAGTATAGGCGTCTGAACTGGAGGAGCGGACGAATTGCATCCATGTCAAGATGCGGACAAAGTTCAGCGCCCCACAAGCCGTCCCTCTTTGCCGTGAAAGTCCGGAGCTCGCTGACGTCAAGATTATTCGAGGCTGTCTCAAAGAATGAGACGAGATCGCCTGTGCGAGATTCCAGGTTGCAATACGTCGCAAAACAGGTACAGTTGACTTTTGGTAGGGCGACCAGAAGGTCGGAAACGAGATCCACGCCTTCGGCGGACCTTATGGCGAATGTCGAAAGGTCTTTGAATACAGCCCCACCCAAGTCGAATGGTTTCAACACCTCCTGGAGGCCTGCAAGGAAGCTCCTTGTAACTTTAATCCATAATTTTTCTAATCTGCACCGGAAGACACAAGTGGCGAACGCCTCTTCAGTGAGTGCTGTTTTGGGACTGCATAATTCTTTCAGGTTCGCCCATTGATGCAGAAAAGCAAGCTTGGCTGGAATGAGGGAGTCTCCTTGAATAGTAAGGCTTTTGACGGATGGACAAAGGGGAGGTATGGTAGCAAGCCAAGACCCGTTGGAATACTCCGCGGGAATGATCAGATCCTCGAGCTTGGGAGATAGAAATAAAGGTAGCAGCGGTACGTATCCGGGAGACGTCCCACGCCAATTTAGATAACGAAGGTTGGGCGTAAGGGAGGAAGTAGGAGTCATCCGGAGCATGCATAGGGCGTAGAGAACGTCCTTGTCGATCGTCGCGTCGTCTGTGTTCACTGTGAGCTTCCTGACGCGTGCAGCGTAGGCTTTCAGGGTTGCCAGGTCTTTGGGTTCCACTGGCCGACGAAAAGTCTAAAGAAAGTCGAACAGGTGATCAGAACGCCGACTCGGAGTGAACGAGCGTGTGGTGGAGGGATAGCATACCATGGACTCGGTATTGAGATCAATAGCGTAGAGATCATCCGTCATACACCGCAGTAAGTTATCCAGTGACTCGACTTCACGGTATAGAGCTCCTAAGGCTGGATCTTTGAACAACCGGCATGCTCTAGCAAGGCTAACCAATTCTTTCTTGTACTGGACATGACCTAGGATTCTATCCAATATTTCCGCGACAAAGAAACAACGGTGCATCATCTGCATGTTTCCAAGTCCTGATTGTGGCGACAGCATGGATGGACTGCCCTCAGGAGGGCGGTAGGCGTGGCTAAAGAAATTATTCGCAGTGCCTATAGCTAGATGCGAAACGTCAGACCGCTTTGGCTTGTAAGCCAGAGCGCGAAAGGTGCACGTGACGTGCCCTATTGATACGAAGACGGAGGCGAACTTCATTCTAAAACCAGAAGAATAGTCCACTTTTTATACTGATACGTAGTCGTAGAGAACGTACTTAACAACCTAGACGAAAAATGACACGATGTAGATAAACCATAAACGATAGCGGAATGAGAGAGATAGAGAGAGACAGGGCAAAAAAAACGTGTCAGCTATACCGGACTCCAATAGGAGGGAAGGGACAAGGACGGGAATAGCTGGCTAGTACTGCAAAAAGACATCATCCTCAAGAAGGACCGATAATGCACCGCCCACCAACACAGAGGCACCAACGTCACGCAGCAAGAATAGAGAGAGATACGAGATAGATGAGCGCGATAGATAGAGCAGAAGCAGGCAGCCAATCTGGTCAGGGTCGTCGATGAGTGGGTTGGTGGGAATGGGTACGGAGGAAGATCAGGGGGGACTGCGTGTCGGGGAGATAGATTTGGGTCGGTGCCAGATGTGTGTAGAAAAGCTGATGTCGGTATATACAAAAAAAAAAAGCCATGATGGTACATTTTGAGTTGGAGTTTGACTGAAGGGATTGGGTGTGGATAGGAATGAAGACAGGGGAAGGGTGAGATGGATGAGGGTTTTCGCGGGGCAATCTGGAAGAGGGTTGCAAAGCCTAGAAGGTAGAGACTAGAGATGGCAAGCTAGAGGATACAAAATTGTAGAGGCCGGATCGGACGAGGAGAGGAAGAGCGGCATGAGATCGTGGATGACATGAACGAGGACATGGGGGGCATAAACGCGAAATCATGACGAGCGACCACGAAGTGAAGCGAAACGACAACGTGATTGAGGAGCGGAAGAGCCACAGGAAGGCGGGCGGAAAATGCGAAGACCACTTCGTTTTCACATCTCCATGTCCCCGCCCCCCTCACTCGCTTCCACTCGTTCGCGGCTTACACTCAGACTCCCATCGCTCCCCCCATTCTGTGCCATCATCCTGATGGAAGGGGCACTCTTGACCCCAGGACGTGCACGCTGCCGTCCCCTGCGTTCTCCCTCTCCCTGTTCGTCTTCATCAGACCTCGAACGAGAATGATCATGAGGCTCGTCGCCGTCTTCCATCTCCATATCCTCAGGCATACTCTCGAGCTCGTATCCGCCCCACTCTTTCCTCTCTCCGTTGGCTTTCTCTCCATGTCGCTCAAGGGACCCAGACCCAGAAGTCGATCCTACTCCTGAAATGGAGCCGGATGTAGTTGAAGTGGAGGAAGAACCACCTCGTAAGGAAGCCAGCTCCTGTTCCAGCACCCGATTTCGCTCCTCGAGGTCTCTGCCCCGAGAAGCTTGCACCGATACAAGCTGTTGGAGATAGCGGATGTATTCCACGGACTATGAAGCGAGAAGCACCAAGTCAGCACGGAACAGTAATTTATGGATACATGTATACAAAATGAAATTGCCCCACTCACCTTCCGCAATATCATCCCCTTGTTGGCTTTGATCGTCTGTTGCTCACCGGCAGCGCCGGTAGTTCCATTTGTGGGAATTCCACCGTTTGAAGCCGAATTGAGTCCTTCGCCATCTTCACTTGGATCTTTCTTCACGATGCCACCCGCACTTGCCTCCTCAGGTAACTCCGGTAGGCCGTCCATCCCTTCGGACAGGACATGCATTCCTGCGAGGCGAATACCAGGATCAGTAAACTCTCTTCGTCTCCCCATTTGCCAATCCCCGTCATCGCAGTAAACCCACCTGATTCACTCAGCAACCCCATCGAGAACAAGTCTTCGCCCGATCCAAATCCACCAAGCGAGAACGACGTGCCCGTAGGCGAAGTAGCCGTCGCCGGGGATGCTGTTGAAGGCATCACGAGCGGGGCATCGCACTCGAACAATACACCAGGGATTAGTCCTGCCA
This sequence comes from Hydnomerulius pinastri MD-312, assembly GCA_000827185.1. Taxonomy (NCBI): domain Eukaryota; kingdom Fungi; phylum Basidiomycota; class Agaricomycetes; order Boletales; genus Leucogyrophana; species Leucogyrophana pinastri. The sequence continues at coordinate 221,828 of KN839852.1, read as the reverse complement.
GCTCGCCAATCCGCTCATTGATGTTATCTCGTCTCCTTCTCTCAACTGCATTATGTGACTCTCTCCTCCGGCGCCTCTTTTCAGAGAGGTGGGTATCAGGCAAGGGATCCAGCAAAGTCTGTCCACCCTTCGAACCAGACCCTCCGCCGGACCCGGAGCCTGAACCATTTTTAGAGGCTCCAGCTCCATTCGAAGCGCCGCCTCCAAGGGAGTGGGAGTGGCTGAGACTGGTGGCGCCGACATGAGACAAGGAAGAAGACAAGACGCCGCCCGTAGCGGGCAATGAAGATGCCTGAATTGAGGAGGTCGGCGTGCCGAGGTGCACGGGCACACTCATACCCATGCCGTTCATGCCGCCCATTCCATTCACACCCATGCCGATCCCGTTTAGAGTTTCCACTTCGGAGGGCGAAATGCCCATACTGGGGGTGCCACTCCGTCCGATCTGGTTGTAGGCATAGTAAGGGGAGGAGGGAGCTGCGTAAGGGTATTGGGAGTGCTGTGAGTGCGAATGAGAGTGCGATTGAGAATGTGCATGACCATGTTGAGAATGCGCACTCCCAAAGCCGAACGAATGGGAGAGCGAATCGGGCGTAGGGAGGCTGTACTCCCCAGGTGCGTGGCTTCCATTGGGTCCCCCCTGTCCAGGGACGAAGAATCCACCCATCGCGTTTCCTCCGCCCCTCCCGGGAATGACGATTGCGTGCGGATGCGGACGTGGGGGTGGACTAGTGCTAGAGACGTGAGACGAGATGGAGTTGGCCCGGCGATCCCTCCGTGCAGTTCTTGTAGGTCCTACTGAGGGGGCACGGGAACGGGAGCGAGAACGGTGCGAGGGTGATGGAGTGTGGCGGTACGCGAAGTGTGGTGGGGGATCAGGGTGTGGCTCGTACCTCATGGAGGAGTTGAGGGCGGGAAGTGTGGAGTTGAAATGGGCGTGTGTGTGGAGGGGTAGATCCGCGGGGGAATGGTAGATGTCACCTGCAGCGGATGAGGGGGGACGGGCGAGGGAGAAAGCGTGAGCCGAAGAGGATGACGAAGGATGATGGGAGGAATGGTGTGGCTGATGAGTGGAAGTAGGTGCCGAAATGTCAAATATATTGTGCCTGTAAGCGTCTTCGTAGGGAGTTGAAGAGTGGGCGGTAGAAGCGCTTGGCGAATGGGAGTGAGTTGATCTCTCATGAGAGGACATGTGGGGGTGTGGATCGATCAAACTAGCGAGCTCATCTGCAAAGTCGATCGACGAGGACGCATTGGTAGGGGTAACGGCAGATGCCTGAGCATGAGCCTGTGCAGCGGATGGAAATTTGCGGAATGGTTCAGGTAAAAATGAGATGTTGTGAGGCATGAATAAGTTGTTGTTTGACGAGGATGATTGACCACCGTTGTTGTCAGATGAATCTGGGGGTGGGGAAGTCGGGGCGGTGTCGGATGGGGAGGCGGAAGAAGTTGTGTGTGCTGGAGAGGGTAATTGAAACCCTTCCTGTCTGACTACGCCTGCATACGACATTGCCGGTGGTGAGGAACTTGAAGGAAGTGCGAGCAAGAACGAAGTGCAGCGGGAGTACCAATTATTCAAAGGGACGCAGTAGCCTTACCCCGCTCATTACATACCACTCATCGCTTGAAAAATAATTCACTTCCACCATACCCCCATCTCGGGGTCTTCGGTCCGAGTATGGGAATATCCCTACTCCCCCATCAAGGCACACTCCTTTTATTATTTTTTTATATTTCACGTCTATGTATTACATCATATCACTTCAACAACATGCACACACACGGCTTTGGATTGGGGTGTCCCACTGTTTCGGTCCTGTTCCCCACATTCTATCATTAGGTCTTCGTCATCATCGCACAGACATCTTCCTGCCATATTCCAGCTTGATCCCAGGCCTGTCGTTGCCCTCAACTCTGGTGGGAGTCATTCCTCTCACACATCATCCTTGTTCCATTCGGTGCCGATGCCGTTTGACTCTTGTGCTGCCCATCACTACTCTGGGGCAATGCACGTCCAATATCGACACCTCGACGTTGTTCAGTCATATCTCTCTTGTATAACTACGCAATATCACTGTACATAACTCTATCTACTTACCGTTTCCGAATCTCTAGGAATATTCATTTTCACTTACTCCTCCATTGATATAGCATCGGGTGCCAGGTACGTTTACCCACGGCTGTGTGGCACCAAAACATCGAGTTATTACACCAAAAAAACTCGATGGCGATCATCATGATCGTCGCGTCCATACAGCTTACTGCAACGCTAGGAACACCTCGACCTGTCTCACAAACACCCCGACTGCCTTGACCAAACAAAGACCCAACAATGCAACAAACCCCATCATCACTTTCTGTCAAGATACAATATCCGATCGACACCGCGCACATAAAATGCATGATACCCGAACTGGCTGATCTCGCGTGTTGGTATGAAACATAAAATCGCCAGTCGAGAGTCGCGAGCATTCATTTTTCACTCTCGTCCCTGGATCAAACTAAACCAGGTAGTTTGCCCTGTATCTATGTCGTGGCGATCCACCACTCTTTGAATCTCCCCCTAAGAAGTTCTTCGCGGGAAGAGGTAAGTTGAGGGTGGGGGGAGGCAAGCACTTTTGCTCGGGGCAAGTACGGAAATCCCGTCGCCTAGCGCGGACGCCTCGCCAAGTTTCCACAAGCCTTGCCAAGTCCCATCGAATCCCACCCAGCCAATCTCATCAAAGAAACGATGAGCAAGAACCGAGATCAAGAATCATGTTCCTTCCACCACTTTCCATTCTCCTCGGACTCACAGGGCACGTCCATCAAAGGCACCTTACACAAGCCGATATACATAGTCTGATAATCACCTTGGCTTATAGTACTACATAGCTAATAATATGCACCAGCGAGTGAAGGGATCGATATTTGCATACTGATTACTTTTTCACCGCCTCCTTCGAAGCCTCTTCAATGTTTCTCGAATCCTAGCCTGGCCCGCCCAATCGCGCAATCTCGAAAGGAAGTTCATCTTATCACTGATCCACGGCGCAAAGCTGTACTCTTGAACGGGCTCTCACCCGTCCCCCTTCGAATTCTCTGCTGCCTATACACCCGTAAACACGATCCCGACCGTTCAAACGTAGCTACAAACCGCATCCATTCGCGATGTCAGTCGGTCATTATTCACATCCGCGGCAAAATCGAGCACAAAACGCGGACCCGAGTCCCGTTATCCAGCTGCCACAGTGGACGACACCCATAACACCCGAGCGACGAATTCGATCAGCTTCGAGTCTATAACATAGTGTTTATTTCGAGAAACACACGGACACCCACCTTTTCCGGCTTCCGCGGTCCACGTTCCCCGTTCCTGATCCACCTTCGAGCTCCCTGAAGTCCCCCGCACACCCACCTCATACGCCCAGTCGCGCTCGATCGCGTATCAGTGCTATATCGGTCATGGTTCCCCCAAGATCATTAGCAAGTGTCGCGATTTTATCTGTCGCGGTTGTGGGACGGTGGGCGGGTTGGTATGTGGTTGGGTCGCTGCAGAGATGGACCGGAATAGACCCTGGATACATCCTCGAGCCCCTGAGTGCCCTGCCACCTCAACCGACATAATGCTGAGCTCGAGTCGAGCAAAAGCTTGATGATACTCAAGGCGTGCGATACCCGCAACGTTGTCTTACCCTACCTTCGCACGTACATGCGTAGACTGCAGGCTGGACAGTGCGCGAAGATCAGGAGAATGCTGATGAATTTCTCGGATTACGCGATTGGCAACTGTGGAACATGATAGCGAATATATATATGGTCGTGGAGTGGCTCCACCTGTGGTTCGGCGACTTCAAAGACCTAAGACCATCTCGAAGTGGCAGGATCTGTAAACCGTTTCACGGAAGGCTTGAAGAGACACCCGCCGCACCGCTCACAGTTACACAGAACAGAAACCGAAATCGGAACCAGTATTGTAGATTACCAGATGCTAGTCACAGAAAGACCCTCAACCTACTTGGTGGATTCTGAAACTTTGATTAGCAGCATCTTTCAATACCCCACCCGATCTAGCACTTACTAGTCTTCAATACCACCTGGCCGGGGAGTCTACGGGATATCCATTTACCCCATGTACCGCTGGCAACTTGTTTTTGTAGATCCATTCACACACGCATGGTGTATCAACGAATGGATGTTGAGCAAGAACCTCGGGGCCGCACCAAGGTCAGTAGCTGGCCCTGCCGCCCTGGTCGCCCAATTCGTGAAATCAAATGCTAAGTAGTAGTCAATAGACAGCCTGACCCCTGACTACGAGTCCGCGCCTCCGCAACGCGAGTGCAGTTCCAAAGCTTCCTAAACCTAACTGATGTTGGCTTCTGAAACTCACCTCGTTCTCACACGAATACAGAAATCTTGATGGACATCACCAACGGTGCACTGGAGTCTTGTCCTAGGATCCCAAGGTGAAGGAAACTTTTCCCGGCAAGTAGCAATTAGAGATGCCACATACATGGCACTGCTACCTAGACGCCGGCCGTATCTAAAGCCCGACACTAGGGCTCCGTGGTACGCAGTCTGACAGCATGGGCAACTTTGACCATCAATCACAGCGTGCACTGAAGTACTCACTAGTGTGATCAGCCATCACTTTTTCGAGTCGGGGCCATAGTGGAAACCGAGAGATGACCAAAAACAGATTCTGCGTGCGCATCAGCGCCACGCCAAGCCTCTCCCATCCCTACCCCAGTCCAGCCCATTTCGTAACCGAGCAGACCAACAAAGTTCATCCATTTGTTTTCCAAGCCATCCTCAAGCGTCAATCTCATTCCTGTCCGAACTTGCATCATGATACCCATATGTCGTCACCACCACCTACCGCAGAGAACGGACTGGTAAGGCTAGAGTGCTAGAGCTTGACAGCGCTTGCGAAGACAAACGACATAACTTTGCACTTATCCCGTTCTCATTACCTCGCGCGCGCCGGGTGCTGCTTCTCAGCCTCAGGGCAAGGTGGATCAGACCTACACAGGTCCATTGTTGGACTAACTTCGACGATAATGAATGCCGTTCGTATACTTAAACCCACACACATCGTGTTCATGTCAACCGCAACGATACGCCACCACTCCCACCTACTCATTTCCAAACATATGCCAGTGGCAGGATGTGAGAACGATTGGAGGGCGAGAGAAGTATCACACATCAGAAAATCAGAATGCACTTCAAAGGCTCAGGAGCCCGAGGAAGTCCCCGAACCGGGGCGCTTTGTTCATGCCCAACTGGTGTTCGCCGTGATCCTCCAGGTCAGAATGCTATATCTGTCTCAGGGGAGGCCACAACATGCCTGGAAAGATGCTGGCGGGTAACAACGCCGACGCTGACGATAGAGCAGTCTCTCCGAGCCATCAGAAATCAGAAGCACGACTTGTTTCTTGTTCGCCTTTGTGTTCGCCTTTGTCTTGGCATCTCTCGGCTCGCGAAAGATAATGATGGAGAGAAAAATCCTGAAGAGAATAACGCGTGAAGCGGATGAGATGGGAGAACGCAGCAGGTCTACATCTAACCAATAAAGCAGAGCTATGTAAGGCGCGAGACCAACCGCTGTGCTCAAGAAACCTAGGCTTCGACAGCGCACTCTCACAAAGACAAATATTGTGGCCTCGTCGATCCGATAACGCTTCGCCCAGTTAGCAAACGACACAAAGTTAACTCCATACCGTCGTTCCGAGGCTGCCATTGGCTAATCGTACAAAGTCAAATTGCCATGATATGCCGTAAAGCCCCAGTTCACGCGTAGTGGAAATGAAAACAACGAGGATTGATTAATGAAAAGAGAAGACTAGGCGTCGAACTCTCGAAAACGAAGGCAAGGAAACGGAAGGGGGGTGTTGAGTGGCACATCGAAGGACTACTTACTCACCGATGCGCAAGGAAGGAATCGATGGAGCGGACAAGATCCGTGCAATATTTTGCTCGGATCCTAGCTACATAGGTAGGATGTTCGACGCAGCCAAGCCACACGGTCATGTCCAGACAGTTACCCTTTGAGCCACGGCGTAAGAGAAGCCCGCCTGTAAGGTAGCACAGCCAGAGAAACGGGTTTGTTTTTCTACCATCTCCTTCCACGTACCTCATGGACATAAGACATGCTTTGACCGCGTAAGCACAGCACACTGTAGCGTCAAGAGTCGAGGCGGGGCCAATCAGGGGCTGGTGATGGAAGTCTGACGATAATGTGAGGGCGATAGTCAGGTCGTTCCGTTCCAAGTACGTGCAGAGTTACCAGTAACCAGGGACGCGAATCAAAGAAGCGAGTTTGCAAGGAGGAAGGGCGCAGAAGATGGATAGCCTTATTCGCAATTGCCACGAAATGCCGTATTTGAAAGGTTTATCCGAGCAAGGCATTTCGAAGACCAAGCAAGCTTCGTTAGATATGTGCAAGTCGGACTTGCTCTGTTTCCCTCCCCTTGCGTTTGTCGGGGTTTTGTTGACCGGACGCGGACCCATAAGCGATCCATGTGGCGTGTGCTGGAAAAAGGGCTGAAATGGAGATATGCTGCTCGCGTAGAAACTGAAACACTGGGGAGTGCTCCAGTTTCAGCCAAAATAATGACTGACCCGCGTGGGGCAAACAAAGTCGCAGAGTGGCCTCGAAAGCGCCGAGGACATGAAACACGAATGGGGCCGGAATTTCTGGAAACTCGCAACGCCCTACAGAATGTACAGCGGTGGTATGAGAACGCGAACCACGGTGGAGTTGGACGGATTCGAAGAGGACGCTGGTGGATGAACTGATTTCCCTGAAACCAGGAAGGATCAGGCTAACTTATCAATAGGGGCGTATAGGCGCTCGGTGATGCAAGTATGCCCCAGGCGTAACATGTTAAGTGAGGGGCAAAAGGACACAATCCACGGCGGGGTAAGAGCGGGGTAGTCACACAGGCGGACGGGGAGTGCCCAGACACACAGGGGTCCCGTTGCCCTCGACAGAAGTCCTCCGCGGGGGCTAGACACTCGGTGAAGTATCAACCGAGCCGGTGGGAGGTTTGCACCATAAGCTAGTTCTATCCTAAACCTCGACCAAAAGATCCGGGGATGCAGACTAGAGAACTCTCGCACGACGCGAGGCCCGAGGGGCAGCGAACCTCGAGGCAGGGAGATCGGACCGCACAACTGATGCACTCCGTGATATACACAGACTAGAACATAACTTCCCCTTGAGTTTCGCAAGGTCCTATATGAGTTCCGTGTCGCAGAGGACTGGCAATCGTGCCCATGCGGCGGGCTCTGATGATGCAGGTCTACCCTTACCATATGACAATCGGATTATTGGTAAATATTGAGATGCTGCTGAAAGCGCACGATGTGCCCACCAAAGCGTCCTCTGGATATGATTGTTTCCCGGCCCACGGCGCCGGCGGCCCTAAAAATAAAACAGTGCGGGAAGCCGCATCCACAATCAGTACAATCAAATGAAGGCATCACAGAGACCTGTGGAGAAGGTTCCGCACCCCTGATTTTGGATAGATAGAACTTAAGAAACCGTAAGGTCCGGTTAGATATGGGGCATACGATCAATCCGGACACGGGCACACCAATTACATCGGTTTGAGTTGACACCATCCCGTTGCACGGCGAGTACCAGGATAACCGAGCAATTATGCAAAACGCGGGCGGGGAGGACGCCTTTCACAATGACGTAGAAGGCGGCGATTGGGAGGTCCTTGGCATGAACAAAGTGTAGTTTCCTGGCATGCAGAAGTCAGCAATTAATTGATCTCCGCTCTGTTCTGAAAGCGGTAGGCAAAAACGACTGGCAACGTGGAACGCTTCGCATCCTTTATGGATGCACAGAACCATCCCTGCAAGTCGCTTGTTGCCAGAGGGGATGCGCCGTTCAGTAACGCCTTACGAGCACTCGCGAGAACATCACAACTCACCTAAGTTTTTCCGAGATAGAGGTAAATAAGGCAAAATAAAGTTAAGGCCGGCATTCTTTCTGATTGCCATGCATACACAGATTTCCCTTCAAGGGTCAAGAATGATAAAACAGATACCGGACAGCCCAAACCGTAGGGTGACACTCAGCCCCAAGGCCCACACAAGAATTGACTCATCTTTACTCTCATTTCGAAGCTCCAAGGGACAAATGAGTTTACGAACCTTGCGGATAGATTGTGGCGGAGATGCGTAGCATGGGTAGTTCCTCGCAACCAGTCATTGTACACGTAAAGGCAGGATGCAGAAAGATTGCACGCTAGAATCAACAATCCGTGCGGGGCGTTGAGGGGAATGGGCGTAAGACTAAGGATAATACAAGTCGGTAACAGAATATTCCGCCAGAATAACAGATGCGCACCTTGTGCGCGGAGGCGCTGCGTTACATATTGGGTGGTCTAGCACATCGTCCATGGTCGTGCTCGGGCCGTGACAAACCACATCCCACCACCTTTTGCTGCCATCAGAACAGATCGATGGCATTCATCTCCCGTTATGGCGTGCAGCTTAACGTTAGAGGGGAGATTGGACAAGACTGATCGATCGGGCTTGTGATTGGTTGTTCGTGGCAGTTGACTAATTGTGGGAACCGCTTGTCAAAAGCCATGAGCAACACGGAGCAAGGCCGATAAAGCCTAACCTCACAGTGGCGATGACGAGCTTACTTGATTTGTCTTCGGTGAGTGCATAAGGAGCCGGCACCAGCCGGCACCACGCGACACGTCTAGTTGCTGGACACTTTTTATTAACATTAACATGAGCACCGATGGCCGACGATATGAGTTGTGCTACTTGCCTCTTCAACTTCCTCCATTTCGCCAGGGAATGTTGACGGTTGTATCCAAATACCAATCCTAGACATCGCTTGCTAAGAATCATGCTCAGAGGCGCTGGGAAAACCTGGGCGAATGTAGGAATGGAACACTTCATCGAAGCCGAGTTCCATATGGGGGATGTGGATGCGGGGTAATTTGTGCTCTTTTTCTGATGAGCCGGGACCAGGGATGTTGAAAGGACGCAACGGATGTAACCTTATTATTCGACAGAGCGGGTTGATGAATCGGAGAAATTTCCAATGCCCCATGAAGGGCAGCCAGCGGCAGGTTACCCAAATTCGAGATCCCGCTGCAGCGCTGGGGCGAACTAGGGTGGTGGCACTTTCGCAAAAATGACACGGCCAGTGGTCAGCTATCCGTAGCTGAACGGGGTCGGAAACGAGTTCAAATGACAATTGCAAATTGTGCATTCACCAACGATCGATTTCTGTCGAAACAGAAAGGCAGAAGACCCCGGAGGCTTTGGGGAAATTTGGGGAAATTTGGAAATAAACGATTTTCCGCGCTGCCTCGGTAGTGACAAAAGCATAGGCCAAGGTTGTTGACACTTGCGCATCGTGCAACCGCCTGGTCTCTAACGTTTTTGGGGTTAGACACATGCGTCATGAATGACGTTGAAATATATGCCTACTGATGGCAGGGATGAGTGAAGGCGGAAACGTTGATCAAAACGCGTTGCCACGAATTGACTATGTCGACAAGATCGAGGACGCAGAAGAAGAGACCGAGACCTGAGTGCGAATGAACAAAGGCCCCCGGTGTAATCACTGCGTTCGTGCAGACAATCCTTGCGAAGGTGTCCGTTGTGCTTCGTTCCGGTGGCGTGGCAGGAAAAGTATCGAAATTGAAGGAGCCATGTATCAGTGGATTATCGAGAGCCACTCAAGCACCGCGTGGATATCAAAAAAAAATACGTTCACCAACATAGAGAGAGGTGTAACGGGACAGCAGGGAAAGAGTGCCAACGAAGAGGACACAGACTTCTTATAACTCTCCCCAATCACCAAACAGTTACGAAGGCTCGCCGCAAGAGCTGCACCTGACGTGATCGCGGTGCCAGATGATCTGGCCAGCTGAGTAGCTTCTAGCGTCACTTGCTCTCGCTACGTTCCCGTGGATCGTGGATTTGGAGCAAAAACATGGGCACGGGAGAGCTCATCTGGGTTCTGGATTCATCGGGTAGTAGGCACACAGCCAAGACCTGACGGATGCGGCGGTGTGCGGATTCATGAAAGTCATCTGGTGCGCTTTTCCCTGAGTTTGCATGCTCATCTGACTTGCCAGATGATGGGACTTATGTGGCTGATATCATAACGCGTCAATCCATGTCGAACATCCTTGCGTTTTGGCGAAGTACCTCGGCATATCTTTTGCGCCTACATGCGACCTTGTTTTCGAAACTTGACGAGCTACGAAACCTGCGTTTTCTCGAGCGTTTGTGGATAATGCATTTAACAAAGGTTTCCACGTCAACTCCACCGGCCTGGGTTCAACTCGGAAGTCTGAGTTCAGCCTGATAGTATGTAAGTGAGGTCTCCGAAATAAACCCAGTCCGCGATAGTCTTCTTCTAATACAGCTTCTACTGACCGTCTTAGATACAAGGTTCGAGCCCAACAAAACAACGGGGGAAGCTTGCTGAACACCGTAATATCACTCCTCAGCCTACTCCAAGCTACCCAGGGTATCCTCGTCCCACGCGCGCAAAATTTGCATTCGACAATTGCTCCGATGGATTCTGTCCCGGCGTTTCTCCTGCTTCTCCTTCGTGGAGTTGACGGACATTTTTTATTGACATCCCTCCGGGCGCAACAGCCTATTATCCGACGGCTTGACGGGACAAATCCGCCTCCTACCCCGATCTACAACATAATTTCTCCCATTCTTCACGGCTGTTGTGCGCTTCTTACCACTCACAAGCGAGTCCAAGGTCTGATGTAGGAATCTCATTTGTACTGTGGACCACTTTGGCTCTAAACGACTTACCATCGGAAACCTGAAGGGCTGTGTTTGCTGTCAGAAGCAGCGTCATTACCACCTGAGAAAAGTATACCCAGCCGATACACGTGGTGAAACAAAGTGAGTCTTCTCGTCGAAGCGCAACGTAATCTTGGTATGCCTTGCCGCGCTATTAAGAACGACTGTCATCACTTCTAGAAGACAGAAGGTACAAGGTATACACACGCAAGCTTTCGCGAGTATACGTACCGCGGCATCCGGGTTACTTACGAATTTCTGATACTCGTCGTGCATCACGCCGTGGGGGCGAGGCAAAGAAGAATGCTCCTATGAGTGCACTGGCGCTGCCAAATCTGCACTCAGCCCCCGCCATATATCCCACAAGGCTGAGGCCAGCTCGAAGCCCGTCAACGGTGCGGATGGCGCTCCTGATCTGGGAATCATTCTGCAGGGGGAAGCCCATGAGCCTTATGATCGGTAAGGAACCGTGTCGTTTCTCTGACGACGTATTAAAGACACTGTCTGCAGAGTAAAAGCTTGCAGGCGAGGTTCGTCAGGATATGTCGCCGTCAAATATTCATATACACGACTCTTCACTGGCACACTCTGTGAAGATCGTCACTAGCTGATTCGCGCGCCCCTGGCACACTGTGCTGCTTCCAGGCCATCTACACCCACGATTCCACTCAATTCTGACCTTCATCATCGCTCTGCTCCGCTCCGTAACTGTTCTCGTGCGGACACTTTGCACGTAGGAGGTTCAGGAAATGTTAACATTGCTGGTACTTTTCCACGCGAGCGTCGTCACCCTTAAGCTTGCGATAACGGAGCAAAAAATAACCTTGTCATTACTGTAAGAGATAGTAGTTACTCTATCTATTACGCTTGCAGGGCAAGTAGTTTCATAGTGTCGAGCATATGAGCGAGGTACGGGGATGTGCAAAGCCAGGGCAGTAGCCAGACCAGTACCAGAAACCTCCTACGTCTGTCCTGCTGAAGTCGTCGTGATTGTAATATTGCACACGCTGGTGATAGATAGGTCCAGCATACTCATGTAACCAGCCTATTTTGTTGACCGCAGATCGTAGTGCACCATAAATGATGAGCTGCCATTTGGGGTTTCTTACGCCGCATGATCTCCAGAGCAAAGATCGAGGGCTAGTGCACATATACGGTGCTCCTTGTCCACCCTTGACCCTGTACTGCCCGATCCTAATCCCCATGTCCAGGAGCCTCCCTCCGACACTTACTGAAGTTCTAGAAGTGGCAAAAGTGACCGCTCGCATATTGAACTCTTGCGGAATCCACTGCTGCCTAGTAGGGGGAGCAGCATGTGCTGCTCTCGGCGTCAGACGGGTGCCCAATGTTAGTACACTTGGGACCAAGATTGAGCTAAGGCCCCCGCTGACCTGCCAGCATGTCTTCAGGACGTCGATATGGCAGTGATGACCAACGAGGACGAAGAAAACATCAAGCAACGTCTTGTCCTTGCTGACTCCCATTTTTACCTTATCAACCCCAAAACACCAGGCGCCACATACAAGGTTCTTTGGTTCAGACTCTTTACTATGTCCTCATATCGCCGGTCATGTAAAGTGGACATCCTCCGTCGCGGAACGCTAAATATCCCCGATATCCCCCCTGATCAAATTCGTATCATCAGAGGACTACCGATCGCTCCCATACTCGCTGTCCTTTGTCTGAAGCTCCAAGCTTGGGATCATCACGGAGCAGCTATAGAGTGGCGTTTTCGGGCCAAGCAGCCTACCGATGCGCGAGATATCGCAGAATTACTAGCGATTGCTGTTACAGGTGGAGCAAATGTGTCGAAAGAGGCTTGGTTGCCGCAGGACTTCGTGAGCGAAGCAAAGCGGCGGGTGACAGATTTTCTCATCACGGAACGTTCGACAAAGGGCAGCTGGAAGCAGTTAGGGTTATATCGTCGTCAGATCAGATACATGAAGGTATAGATATTATACGCAGATTGGACCGATGAGTCCGAGTCGACGTATTGGTAGAAATCCTGGAGCTCCATAACCCTTAGAGTGTGAGCCAGGGAGATGAGTTGGGAGCTGATGGTAATAAGTGAAGTCTCTTGAAGGCACCGCGCGCTGCGAGGAACAGAGTCGGAGGCAAGACAACTTGAAGGCCTACCCGTGTAGGCTCCAAGCCCCCCGAGGTCTCGGCTGTTGACCCACGCGTCACCGTGTAGGACGTTAGTTTTCGGCAACTAGGGGGCAACTTCGCCAGGCTGGGCGGGTCATCGTTTTTAACGCCTGGACAGCACACCGCACTAACACAGCTGCCTTGTGGCAGACAATGAGAACGCTTGTTGGTCACTGTCGGTACGGTGAGGAAAACAATGACTACAAACAAAGGTAAACATAGTCTTTCCAAGTCCGCGATTCACTCATAATGAAAGGACTGACCTAAAAAGGCAAGTGTTGTTTGTCTATCGGTACCAAAACGGAGACAAAGGACAATGGAGACAACGACAAAAGGCGAAGGACTTAGCACACAATGGCCCACGTCTGTTTTCTATCCTCGTCAATAGCTACCCTATTGTTGCTCGTCAGCGACGACGCTTATTATCCGCACCTGAATGGTGATCTGTCTGTGATATATACCTCAGACATCCACAGTCTTTGCTTCCTTGTCCCTTGCATGACTACGATCTGTCCAGCATACACCTAACAGTACCTCAGCTCACAGATCCCACTTCACCAGCTAATACCTTCGACTGACTATCAAAACCACTTGCATAGAACACGACTTGCCATGAACGCACGTGAGTTTTTTTTTTCCTACTCGAAGTGCCACCCAAGTCTCACCTATACGCACAGTTTTCGCTCGCGCCTCATTGAAGCGCTCTCCTCGCACACGTACTCGTAAGAACTCCATTTCAGAAGGGTCGGACGCAGGGTGTCCACCTTCCCGTTCTTCTTCCACCGCCACTCGTCACAAAAGTCGACCTCTTCCTCTCCAAATCATTCCCGAGTTGACCGAGAACGAATTTGACTTTGACATGTCGCCGACACCTTCGCCTACAACCGCACGACCGACTTTGACCATTCCGAGTCAGCCCGAGCCATCGAAGCCATCCCCTCGTGTCACGCTCTCCGCTTACACGTTTTCAATCGATGATGCGCTTCTCATGTTTAGCGAAGAAGCACCAAGCTCACCTGCCCTTTCTGCCTCTTCGTCGACTTCGGGAAGCGCCTCAAGCGAAGAGGTTCCCACTACGCCTGGTGCCTCGGATGATGAGGACTCGTACGACTTGAGGTTGCCCAGCCCTCGTCTTCGTCCCAAGCGTATCTCTATCCGTCCTCTTTGCATCACTAAGACTCGGTCCTTCCTTTGCGCGGAAGACGAGGAAATCGACGAGATCTTCGACAAGGAAGAAAAGAGTGTCTCTCCTCATGTTATCTCCTTATCTGAGGAGGAACCAGTCACCCCAGTGGCACAGGAAGAGGGAGATGAGGCTGACCAAGACTTCTACGCACGCGAATTCCAGGACTTCATCTCCCTCTACTCGGTCATCCCTTCTCCATCTTCACCCGCACGCCGCGATTCCATGATCATCAGTCGCGAGGCATTGTCGGCGATCACTGAGATTCCCGAGCCTAAACCCCGGGGGCGCAGCAGACACTCAAAGCCTCTTCCTCTTCTTCCCCCGACCACACCTTCTCTTTCTACCTTCCCCACAATCCCAACATTCTCCCTTGTGCAAACGACAGCGCAAACATCTGTCGTTCGCAGGAGGCGCAACATACCTCCGTTGCCCAATTACCCTCCACCACCTCCTCCAGTGGTCGAGTCTCGCCCGCCCCCGCGTATGGCCGTGCCCGACGATATCGAGCCCCTGGAGTTCGTGGATGAAGACTTCGAAGTTCCTCCTCGGGCTCCTATCGTTATCGAGCAAGTGTACGATGAGGAGGAGGATGCAAGCATTTACTCTCAGCCGTCCTTCGCTGCTGCCTCTGCACGCGCCAGTACGCTGCCCCTCTCTCCTGCGATCCCGGAAACTCCCCTCGATGCCATGTACGGGGACGTCTGCCTTCCTCGCTCGAGCACTGATTCAGATGCTCCTCGCTCCTCGATCGACTCTACTGCCTCCTCGCAGTCTTCCTGCTCAGCTCACACCCCACTGTCGGCTTTCTCCTTCCCCAGCACTCCATCCGCATCTGAGCACGAGCATGAGCCCGCGCACCCTCTGCGCAGCCGCTGGTCATCGAGCACGCTTGCCTCGCTCGCAGTTGAGCCTCCGCGCACCGCGGCGCTCCTCTCGCCCCTGAAAAGCGTCTTCGGCTCACGCTCGCGTCGGGCACCTGAAACTCCCCCCCGGGCAACAGCAGTCCCTTCGCGCATGCACTTGCGTATGCCTTCAAAGCTCCCTCTGAATACCCGCGCGTTCTTCCCTACTACCCCTTCGCCCCCGAGTACGCCTGGAAAGCAGGTCCGTCGCCGGGGTTCGCGTTCCTCGACTTCGTCCGCAGGGACGAGTCATTGGGGTAGCTCTTCGGAGTGTGATAGTTGTGAATCAGGAGCAGGCGGTTCCCCAAACGGTCTCAGGAGGAAGCCTATCCCGGTGGAAATGTTCTTGCGCGCATCAGCATGAGCAATGCATCGGAACAGACGTGCGATGACGAGATGACAAGGCTGATGGCCAAAACCTATCAACGACTCCCCACCTTTTGAAACTGTGATATATGTTACTCTTCGACGTTCATGCTAATAACGTTTTTTTTTGTTTTCCCCTCTTCATTCGGCTCACTTAGACGAGCGACTGGCTCGTAGTATTTTATTCACCCTTGTATTTTTTCCTCTCACATTTGATCACCAGCATCACACCACACTCCTTTTCTCCACCAACATCACATATATATACAAACATTGTAGCCTTTACACTTAGCACGCTCGTGCGCGCTTTCGTGCTCTCTCTTCCTTTTACGTTCACTCCCACTCATTGTAGCTACCACCAGTTCATGAATGAACGCGCACACGATTTTCATCCATCATGACCAATTTGAGCACTTGGAGCATCTTGAGACTAGAGTGGGACTATCACTTGCCACTTGCAAAGCATGATTCTGAAATGCAAGAAAGCCGCTTTCCAGTCAAAATTTCTCAATCATTGAAAACGTTCCACGTATCTCTATATACCACATGTACGCATCTAAATCATTCCAGTAACCTAAATTACAAATTACAGTATTTCCAAAGCGAGCCCTCAAAGCATATCCCAAAACCAAAGCCTATATCAAGTAAATTATACCAAGAACCGTAAAAATGCATAGAGATCTCATCCCAAGTATTATCATAATCGTGGCGTGTCAGGTGTGTCGTGGCGGGGGGCGGGGGTAGCTGGCGCCTTTTACTTGTCAGCTGATATCTGAGCTGGGATATCACGCCTTCACTCGACAGTTTCTTTTGTTTGGTTCTGAGCCTTGCGCTCGGCGCGATGAAGGGTGAGACGTAAGGCGATGAAGGAGAATTCTCCTGCCAAAGCGATTGCCTGCAGGTGATCAACATGGCGCTCAGTAGGCGCGTGGTGAAGGGATGAAGAGGACGTACTCCGCAGAAAAGTGCAGGGCGGCTCCATATGTAGCGGCTTGTCAGGAGTGCTCCGCAGATTGGGGACCCTAAGAAGTGGTTGTCCTCGGTTACTTGAACAGTACATAAAATCGCAGCATAATAACGCACCAATTAAACCACCGAATCCTGAAGTGTCGAATACCTTGAATTTCTAGCCATTCATTAAGGAGGGGGCAATGACTTACCTGTAATCGCGAAACTTATCCCCATTCGCACTCTGTAAGAGAATACTATGAGCACATGGAGGATACTAGCAGAAGGAAGAAACGCACCCAAGCTCAGTCGGATTTGAAGTAAGAACAGCCATGAGGGGGGCCATCATAGCGATATCTTTGGAAGATCGTCAACAATCCAGTAATCAATGCAAAGTCGAGGACTGACTTATCCCCGAAAACAGGCCATACAAGATCCCAAGAACCACAACGCTGGCAACTGTACCGAGCCAAATCATACCCACAATCAGCACGGCGCAAACAATAGTCGTTATGATCGTCAGGTCGATCACCCCTATGAGTGGAAGGATGACAGCGGCGATAAAACGACCGATGAAGCTCCCTCCGCTGATGATGACCAACTTCGTCGCGGGCGTCAGCCATCTGGCAGTGAGGACGGATGGGAGACTTACAGAGTAGAACGAAAATGAGGTACTGAGACCATGCCGGAGCGAATCTATTTGGAAGTAGAAGAATGGGTATAGATAGCCAGTTTGGAAGCATGTAAAGCTAAAGCAAGGTCCACCGGTCAGCGATGATACGGAAGGAGGAACACGCTCGAATTACCCGATTATGGTAAGGAGGGAAGGGACCTCAGTAAAACACTTCTTTGTCGCCTTCCAGAAATGCACCGACGTCGTCTTCTGAGGAGACCCATATCGGGTTCGTACAAGGAGGCATGAGATGAATAACAGGATCGTAACGAACGAGGCGCTCATGCGAACGCCCGTATTGAACCCCACTGGGCTGCTCAATAGCTTGTTCAGCATGATGGTATGCGCGATACCGCCGAGCGCAGCTCCAGACGCGACGATGGACATCACAGCCGTTCTTCGTCGACAGAAATGGTGCGATATAATGGCATAGCTAGGCACGTACATCAGGCCTTGTGCAATGCCAGATGCAACGCC
Organism: Hydnomerulius pinastri MD-312; assembly: GCA_000827185.1. NCBI lineage: Eukaryota > Fungi > Basidiomycota > Agaricomycetes > Boletales > Leucogyrophana > Leucogyrophana pinastri. The sequence goes on along the minus strand of KN839852.1, from coordinate 204,337 downwards.
TTGTGCGAGGAGGATCTGATGTTTGGGTAAGAATCATTGAGATGACCAACGGCCAAATTTAATACCTGATAGTAACTCCCGGGTTGTGCCAGAGACAGCATGAAAAGTGAAAGGGACTGTAGGATGGCGCCTCCGATGAACACGTGGTAGCTGTCGACAGTGATGTGAGTCGTAAAACACAGCTAGCAATAACAATCGGTCTCACAAATATCCCCGATCAAAAAGGGGACCGCAGACTGGCCCTATGGCAGTCACAAGAAATGTGCTTATGCTTCCGATCCACCTGAAGACACAAACATGAGTTACCATGGAAGGAGCGAACGAACGCGATACTAACGAGATCGCCGATGAGCTCTCATTCGCAAGGTAATTCTGGGCGTAGAAGGCTGATTGTGCGGTAAGCAATCCTCATCCCGACAAAGAGAACCCCTATCCTGTGAACTAGGAACCAAATCACCTTGATATACACCGAAGGCACTCGTATATCTACCCGATTCTGAGAATCGATCAACTTTTATCAGCGGCTATTACGCACCCGAATCCGCAGAATTGAGCGAGGAAACTGTACGGAGGAGTTGTGGGCGCTAACTCATTTAAACGAATGATAATCTTACGCTCCGAGTACTGTGCACCAAGCTACCAAACCACCTTCAGGTGGTTCCGATTCCGTGGATACGGGGGACGATGGAACGGAGATATTGTCCACCGAGCCCTTACGGGGTTTCACGACACCTACGGAAGAGGAACTCGAGACGCGTGAAAATGGGAGCATCCTGCTTTGAAGGGCAAGTAGATGTTGTTGACACTTATGGCCCTACGTGCTTTTATGTGCCCTGGGATCGAAACGGGAGCATATCACAAATGTAGAAACCATTGGCATATCCAAATTTCCGCTCAGGGGAGGCTTGGATACGTCAAGGGTGTTGATCACCAACCGAATAAGAGCGACCAATTGCGCTAGGCTACCGCGGTCACACCTGTCGAACGGTGTAATCCTGAGAAATGCTCGGGCAAAAGCGTAGCTTGGATGAAGGAATCGAGATATGGTATGTAACATCGATGGGATCCATTGACGAGTTTGGAATCGCAGGGCGCTACGGCACGCAGGGTCTGAGGATTCTGAGCAGTTGACCGCCGTCATGTGGCGAAATGCCAATCAAATTTGTCAGTCGGCTGAACCTGCCTGAAACAACTTACGACAAGCTTCGCATCCTCGAAAGACGCTGTCTCGAAGCTTTGGCAGGCCAAATGGTCTAGTACGTGTAGATGTCAAGCATAGATGAGCAAACAATATCGACCGTGCGGTCGGTCAGCCGACGGATATATGTGGGGATACTGATACTGCAGGGACTTCAGGGAAGGTCTGATACAAAGCGAGGTGGGCCGATAGGACCAAGATAGTGTGCGTGCATCCCGTATGACCTTGTCCGCATTTTACGTACAGATTTTTCGCGCAACGCGAGTAGTGCGACACAAGGAAACGCCTCGGACCGAGTGGTTCGGACATGGGTACCTAGTCCTGCAATTTTTAATCAGCTGATGGGGCGCAGTTGAGAAGTTTTGCGAAGCTGAGGCACAAAGCCACGTTCGACCAGAGCCGGTGGGTTTTGCGTCGCGTTTATACCGGGGCCAGACCTTGTCAACAGACAGAATCTTGTGCTTCCATGTGAGCTGCGTTCGAAACGCATATGTCGGACGGCAATTGGCCTCGGAAATCGGCCAAAAATGCTTGCGACGGCTGGGTACACGAGCCCATCGGTAAGCTGTCGATTCCTTCTTCGTGATCAGCATACAAACAAGAAAGGCAGACTTGCAAAACGCACAGCCAATGGGCTTGCAGATATGCCACGTGGCTAAGATCCGAAATCGCTGACTCGGCGCCGATGCTCTTCAAGTTTGCCGCATCTTGTTCACAGTCCAACAAAAAGACCAAGGTCGAACCAAGGTCACCGAGGAGAAGCTTTAGTTTGACCGAGGATAATCTGGAACTCTTCCAGGAAGTTTATTCCAAGAACTGAGCGTTCCGCCATCTAAATTGACATGGGTGCATATTACGACGAGATCGAGATCGAAGACATGTCTTGGGACGCTGTCAAGGGCGTTTATCACTACCCGTGTCCTTGCGGAGACCGTTTCGAGATCTCTCGAAAGCAGCTTGCAAACTACGAGGACATAGCTACATGTCCTAGCTGCAGCCTTGTCATCCGAGTGGTTTACGATCCTGTGAGTACAATTCCACTGAACTAGTAAGGCGGGCGCCAATCAGCTCGAAAATTTTCAACAGCTTGACTTCGAGGATGAGCCTCCAGGTGACGAGTCTGAGTCCGAGGGAAGCGCGGAGGAAGAGACAGACTCGGACTCTAATGATGATCATTTCGAGGATGCTCTCGACAAACTCTCCCTGAACGATCAGCCAACGCCAGCCACCGTGGCCATCTCAGCTTAAAAGAAAGCTGGGCTTTGCACACTGTCACTTACAGCGGTCAAGTACGTCCACTCCAGACCCCTGACACGAAATACAATTTACAAGTCGCTCTGTTTTATTGCAGGTTTGAAAAGTTTATTGGTCCGAGCCAGGTAAACAAGCTTGCAGCCGTGCGATACATCATTCAACGGGAATGCCTTTGCGGCATTTCCTATGCAGAACACCCAGGATCAGCGCCGGGTTGGCTGTGGTGGTGGAGTTGATAAGTCATCGAAGGGCGAAGTGAGTCTGGGGCCAATTAGGGCTTCCTATCAGACATCTCTCGTTTACCAGACCCTTTTGTCGAGAGCAAGCTTAAATATGATTGACATTTTTGGTCCCATCTACACCATATCCATAATCGTAATCCGCCAACTCGTCTTCCGCCAGGAGTTATCATGGGGAAATTTATTCCTAACGTACCGCACGCAGAGTTTCCCCGACAGTTCGTCCCAGTCCTGGGCATCGCTTGTGACGCCAAAAGAGCATCCATTAGTTGAGGGCAATTCCTCGTGGTCAATCAATACCCGTTCAACGTCGCATTCCTCGCTCTCGGGCGAGGGAAGCATTGCGGTCTCGATCAGGGGTCGTGAACCCACTGAAGCGGGAAGCGAGCCGGGCAGCCGGAGCGGCCAGAATATCCGCTGCGACTTGAAGACTGTTGGCCATCTGGAGCTTTGTGGTCTCGGGTGGGGAAACTACGTGAATCGATCAATTTAGTGATTTATCTTAACCTGTCCATCAACTGAACAGGCTTACTTTATACAGAGCTGTCGTTTGAGAGTTGGGTGCTGCTCCATCAATCTCCGGGTAGATAAACCGGATGTTGCCCTCATAATGGGTCACAATGGGGCCCTCGCGGAATACCTGCAGTATCCGCCCGAAAGAGACGTTCGAAGGTAAGTGCTTCCAAATAGGTTGAAGGCGTATGGTCGACGACTCGGTGGTGAGAGCAGAGTCAGGGATTTCATATGCAGCCATCATCCGGGTGCTTATAAGCAGCAACCGAGGCACTTTGCCCGATAACCGCAGGTCGTAGCGTACCTAGTGTAAGACGGTTAATATTGCACTATACCCTCGATGACCGACTTACTCTTAACCTCCCGTCGTGCCCGGGAGGGCAGTCTATTTCTACTGTTATATCTTTCTCCAGCTTCGCGTAGTCCTCGTCCAGTTTCATGATGCGGACCATGTGCTTGCGCTCGTCTGTGATCCACCCATACACCAGGTAATCCCCAGAGGCGACGTAGTTCCGAATGAATACGTTGGTATGGAAGGTATATGTGATCTTGATAGACGGCGTTTTTGTGTCCAAGTGGCAAATTCCAAAGGTCCGCCTTATCTTCTTTGAGCACAGTATCATGGAAGCTTTCGAGAGTACTCACTCGTTTTTCACGAACGTACGCAAGAGCAGCAGGTCATCCCCCCGAGAAGATTTGTAAGGGCCATCTTGTTTGCTGAGGGGCAACCAACACCACTCGCTTTGTAAAGACACAGACGTTGGTGCTGGATCACTTGCACTCGGTGAAGCTTGTGGTCTGAATAGACAGATATTCGAATGCCGTTCGGGGTTGAGCGTCCGGCTATGGAACAAAAGCACGAGCCAATTTCCCCCTGGCAAAAACCTCATGCCTTGGAATACGCCGGGGAATTCGATGGGAAAAGAATAGCTCCTAAGTGGGGTCAAGGACCCTTGGCTGTACGCCGTGTCTATGCGAGCGGTGGTGACCAACTGGCGTCGTATCACATCTGTCGGGGCGCTACATAGGTGGGGGTAGCTCTTGGGTAGGAAACGATGCTTCAGGAGCGCATTGCGCCAGACATGGTGTAACTGCGAGTAGTCATGAAGTGTCCTACATGTCTAGCGGGAACCAGTCACGCATAAACTCAGCACACGACCCCTGGAAAGTGTTCTTGGAGATACTCACCCGGCTCAAACTGACAAGGTCAAAAGTAGACAGGTGGCCCATGATCATGAACCATACATCTGCGACCAGTTCAACTGAAGCCATTCGCCGAAGTGAGCCAGTGGTGTCGCCAGTGCTCAACGTCATGATAAGTTCTTCTTGAAACTTGGAGGAAGGGAACCTGTATATCGCAAATCAGGTATTAAAAGCATTCTCACCCGTGTATGTATGGGGGTACACCGTGGTGCCAGTTCCAGTGCTTGTACATTGAGTACGCAGATTCGCAACCATAACGCCATACTTTCTGACCCCTTTCCAGCCGGTAACTACAACTGAAGCGAGCCTGTGAAAGTTCGAATCCTTAATTATATCTTGTTAACCGTGTGCTACTTACTCTTTACATTGCACTACCACTAGATACTATACTAGGAACTAGGCGCTTGTCAAGGGCATTCTCTTACTTTCTTTTACAGTGATAGGAAGGCTTGAACAGGCCCCTAAGATGACTGAAGCTCTCGTCTTGGTTGAGCGGGATGATACTGGACGCGTTTCCAGAATACCTATTGCGCCGGGAGTAGGGCGGAGCTCTACTGGGGGTATCAAGGTAAGGAAGAACCCCCCAATAATTCCGTGACGCGCGCGCGAAAGATGTTCTCCAAGGGCATCAGTCGCTGAACAGAACTATCGCAGGCCCTTCCCAGCTCACGATCACCTCGGAGCTCGTACGCGGCACTCACAGGACTGGGTTCAATTAGGCATATATTTTATGACCTGTTCCTTCCAGCCGGCTACCCTGCTAGTGTTTCACCAGGTATGGTGGGCAGTCTGAAGGACGTGGAAAATTCACGAGCCAACTTGGACAGATTACCTCCAGTGAGCGTGACATACATACAGCCGCGGACCTCCTTGGCTCAGACATCGCTGTGACCTTGTTCAGATACCAGACATACAATGCACTCCAAGCATTCTGTAGTTCAGTATCTGGGTTGCTTGCCTCTCGAGGTGCCCTAGAAGGTATGTCCCATCGCGTGGATGCGTCGAGCAAGGTTGACGTTGCTTCAAGGCGTCGGAGTCGGAAATGCATCTGCTTCAGCAACGCAAGCTCTGCTCTTAACTGTCTTGAAAGACGTATTCTCTCGCGTTACTAGTATGTGATCTCTGATGAGTCTCTCACCCCACGTCCCAAAATCCTGAAGACAATTTAAACAGCGATCATTGCGGCCTATTACTGCGGAACGTCACTTTATCCAGAGACCAAGACGTTCCGATTTCTGGCTGATGTCGTCAATGACGCATCCATCGTGCTGGACACCCTAATACCCTACATCGGAGCGATAAATCTCTCTGAGACCATACCGTTTGTACCCACAGGCGCCACTCTGCAGATCGTCGCTTTGTGCATGAGCGGGGCACTGAGGTCGCTCTGCGGACTTGTTGCCGGCGGGTCGAAAGCGGCGCTCACGAACCACTTTGCATCTCCCTTGACCGGCAAAGGCGACGTTGGCGAGCTGAACGCTAAAGATGCAAGCCGGGAGACTGTAATCGGGCTTTCGGGGATGCTGGTAAGACTTGCATTACCATCTCGAATGCGCTATTGACGACATACTTTAAAGCTCGGCACTCTCCTCATACCATACATCAACACTCGGGCATCCACGTACATCATGCTATTCGTCCTGGTCGGAGGACATCTTCTGTTCAATTACCTCGCCGTTCGCTCTGTGGTTCTTCGAACTCTGAATAGGCAACGCACATCCATCCTCTGGACCGACTACCGGAAGTCTCCTGAAGTATCCAAACGCCGAGCCTTAAGTCCATCCGAGGTCGCTTCTAGGGAGCTGATCTTCGAAACGCCCATGTACATGCGAGACTGCAATACAGGTCAAATCATTGGCCGGTGCACCCTTGGAGCACCATTGCAGACCCTGATGCCGCTTTGCACAACGGAGCATATTGCTGCAGCGCTCCAAGTCTTCCAGAAGGAGAAGTATGTCCTATTCCTTGCGGACAGGAAACGCTGGCAATCGCGGGGACCTACCATCTTTGTCTGCTTTAAGGACGGATACCGCCCAATTGACCAGCTCCGTGCATGGGTACACTCAATGGAAGTCGCAGCTGTATTGAACGACCCGCATGCGGCGAAGGATCCTGCAACTACATATCAAGTCGTACATCAGGCAATGGCGCTCATGCGCGAGGCAATGGATGGATTCGTTACTTGCTTGGTGCAAGCTGGATGGGATACAGCAGACGACTCGATGATGTTTGGTTCCCCTACTAGTTTGATATTAGGGACAGATAAGGATCTACAGGATGCGGAGATTAACGACCAGGAGGTCAAGAAGGATCGATGAAGTTGCCCAAGGTGGTAGATATTACGGGAGGTACGTATCTCGTCGTACGCACTCTCAACGTAGTTTTTTGTTCAATATCGTCACAGCAGCTAGAGTTCTTGTTCTGTCGAGGTCTCAGATGGTGGTCTGCTTTGATGAGTTCTGGGTTCAGCCTTCCTGAGTTATCCTTCTTGGCTCTGCCGCAGAGGTAAATCGTTTTTCAGCGCAACTCAGAACTGGCATGGAGGCAATTTTGCACCCATTCCATGTGGTGCGAAACCTAACTTTGTCATAACCCCTATTATGTCATATTGGCTGCTGCATGTTTTTAACGGGACCACGCGCATACATGCCTGCCCAAGGATACCATCCATCTCTAAACAACTCTGCTGGTGCCCGCGCCATGTTCCATCTACGTGAACGGAATTACCGTTATTTTGTGGCACTCCCGATCTTCGTCTCGTTCATCTGGTTTTCCAGCCTGCTCGCCATGCTACTCACGTGGATCATCTCTGGTCGCCCGAGGTATGTCTCGCAAGAGGGCTCCATCGCGTACATATCAGATGTCGGCGCATCTTTCTTGAAACCGCTGTTCGTCGTTGCATGCTGCATCACCGGAGTTGGGTTCCTTCTCTCCCTCGTCCTTGAGCGCCTGCTCCGACACAGGGGCAGGCTTGCCCCCGGCATGCGCAAGCGGGAACATGTCTTGGGAACCCTCGCAATCATCGGTGCATTCATTGCTATGTGGGGTCTCATCCTCCTCTCCGGCTTTGACACGGGGCGCTACCCGAGCCTCCACCGAGTCTTCCTGCTCGTCTTCATGGTCGGCGTGGCGCTTTCAGCCATCTTCACTGTGCTCGAGTTCAGGTGGATCGCACATGACTATGCGGACGTGAAAAAGCTGCGCCGCGCATATATTGCCAAGGCGGTTATCGCAGGAACGTTGGTGCTTTTAGGGATCGTTTTTGGGATAACGCTCTTTTACGTCCCCAACGTTGGAGCGGTGATAGAATGGACAATTGCGTTTGGATTTACATTTTATCTCCTGACGTTCTATTATGATTTGAGGATGGCGAAATACAGACCAACTAGAGAGAGCAAGGAGATGATGGTGGAGATACCTAGGGGCGATGGGAGTTCTGATGGAGCGGAGGGCAGCCAAGCATAAGGCCTGAGTGGTGGAGTGGGATACTACATGATTTCTTTCTTCGTCGTGCACACCGTTACCCATACAGTTGTTACTGATATCTTTTACCAACTTGACACGTCGCGGGGTGAAGGTTGAGCCTATCAACAACCCAAACACTATCGGCGGCTCATTGTCTCCCTTTTTACCGTCGTGTTCTTTAGAGCTCCGCTGACTTAGGTGTTTCCATCGAGGCTTCACTCTTGTTCGACACGCATTTATTCGCTCCTACCAGAAGCAGAAGAATTCCTCGTCGTAATAGGCCTCATAAAGATGATGGGTTGGAAAAAGGAATCCATTTCGTTGAGAAAGGTCTGCGTATTCAGCGACAACTGGTAACTGCCACCTACCCATAGCTGCCCAAGTCGTCAGACAAATGGTAAACACAGTCGCCCGTCCGGCGCTCTCATACCCTCGGGAACCGCCTTTGGAATACCCCCATAACATGAGCCTAGTAAAAACTTATCAGCATCCGCGGTATATTGTTTTCGTTGTGAGTTTCACCTCGTCAAAGGTGGCTTTGAAGCTCGGCCGTTCCAACAGGCGATCGACGTAGGCATTGAACTTGGCATACTTGGGTGCTTGCAGAGCATTCAGAATCTCGCGACCTTTGCCATACTCATATGCTCCGATCTCGTTCTCCACTGACAGCTTGAATCGAGCGTAGAAGGGGGTGAAGGCGATATCTGCAATAGTATACTCGTCACCCATGGCGTACTTCCCCGACTCAGGTAACAGACTCTGGATGACCGTTGCGGTGTCCAGAATGCTTTGGTAGGGCTCGTTGTGCAAGATGAATCGCATAGGGAGAAACTTGGAGTTGACAACCTCAACGAAGAAGCGGGCCTTGGCTCGGAGAGTGGGGTCTTTCGGGAGCAGGTTTGCCTCTGGGTAGAGGTCGGCGATGAATTCTACGAGCACCAGAGACTCGGCTAGCTTAGTCGACTCAGAAGAGGGGCTCTCTGGATCAACATCTGGACCGCCGTAGGCAATAGCAGGCACCTGTGGGAAGGACAGAATATTGACTAAGGTTATTCTGGGATCCGGGGTGAATGGATGGCCTACCTTACTTGCTGGGTTCACTTTCGGAGCAAACCACTCAGGCTTATTTGACAAGTCAACTTGATAGGCCTTATATTCGACCTTGGCCTCAGCGAGAGCGATTTCGACCTTCGGACGTTCTCGTGATGAGAGTTGTCAAGCACACAAAAGTAGACAATAATCACCCTTTGAGCGTAAGGACATATCTGCATCGCCATAAGCATAAACAGTGATCCAATTTGCGCAGAAGCTTACCTTCGCTGTGTACAGCGTGATGGATTTCGGGTGGCCCATGGAGGTATTCGATTGGGTGCACGCCCAGTTTCTGATCTGGGTGGCTCGTACTGTAGTGTTCTTGCTATTCTTCAACGGGCCTAAGCCTGTGGCGAAGGACGCATTTATGATTACGGATATCTAGGTCTGCTGAGCGAGTTCTGACCCGCTAGAGCGGGTGCTGTTCAAATCTAATTTGACGTGATCGCAAATGAGAGCGGGGAGAATTCAGGGAGGGGTCGGGCATGACACAATCAGCCAGTGGTCAGCAATGCCTCAAATAACTCGGTTGACGAAGCCCCAAGTGCCCCTTAGCCATGCTAAATCCACACGGTATTATCAGTAGAGGTGTCGAACTCGGAAGAGGAGACTTGCCTGGGGAAAATTAGAAATCATACGTCAACCTTGATAGGGCTTTGCAAGCAATTTCCGATCGGTGAATGGGCGCAGTAAGCGCCATACCTTTCCTTTGGCTACGCAATCGAGCTCGCGTTTATGCGTTGTGGAGCGTTCCCGCGAGGGTCGGTTTTAACTTTTCTGAGGGTGTCAGTGTGCCAGGTGGGACTCGAACTGCATGGATGCGAGAGAATCTGTGAACGCTTACGTTCGGTTAGGCGCCCACGAACCTAACTGCAGCAGAACTTACATGAAGCCGGACCACGTGTATATCAGCCAAGTGCTCTCAAGATGCGCACACTACAACTTCGAGTTCTCAACTAGGTCGACTCAGATTGTCACTGTTACTAGGTCTCTCAGGTGTTCAAGTTATGACGGCCTTAGACCAACCACGCTATGAGCATGCAACGTCGAGCAGAATTGGTGACTGGATGGATCCCCTGACCAAGCTGCAACCGTGGATGGATATCGATGGGCTCAGACGTATTTCTACTCTCAAGCATCGTGGCATTCGCTCTTCCAAGGTTGCGACATCGTCACAGAGACTGTCTTATGATTCAAGTGTCCGAGCGCCCATATCCGCTTAGTCTCCATTTTACACAAGGTCGCTCGTGTAGCAGAGAAGCCCTAACTGTAAAGAACTTCTTTTAGTGTCGCGCTCTTGGGATCCACCGAAATGCCGCCTCCAGCCCTTCAATACAAGGTCATTGAGTATCTCAATCGATATTCACGTGTCTAATTTCCGTTGAGGCGATGTCCCTTTGATGAGCTGCCGGCGCCCAGTAAGTACTACCTTGCTGCTTGCGCCTGGATGGCTGTAGGACTTCTCGTGCCTCGTCACTCTGCCAACCATGGGAGTCCTCTAGTTGACAGGGAGACTGCCACTGTCTTGGTTGGACGGAATGGCATCTGACCCACTAGCAGTTACAGTTTCGATCCAGGACTTTTCGGCAAGTACGTGGCATCAGGCGTATTTCTGCTTTGAAAAATAATGTGATCCAACAGTTACCTCATAACAGCTGCTTGCAACGGAAAGACAATGGCCCTGAAGGCTGCGTGATGGAACGCGACTCATCGGGCTTTCCTTCAAGGCGCAATCAATCGACTCCTCAAGGCGCCAATTTCCTGAAATTATAGAGACGAGAACAGTCCATTCCAGGACTATAAAGGAGTGGCTGGTATTGGTGGCATGCAACCTCCTTTATTCTGGAGCACGACCAGAATGCCTTTCCCTTCGCAAAACCTAGAAACTCAATCAAGTTTTGCTTCAGGGGTCGATATGGCTGTGAGCCGAGTTGCTACACCCCTATCGAACTCACAGCAGCCGGATGGTGGCTTGAGAGCCTGGGGAACTGTATTGGGATCGTACGGTGATTCACTCTTTGTAATAAACACATAGTCCCTTACTAGCTAACTCACAGTTTTCTGGCCGTGTTCTGTTGTTTCGGGCACGTGAACCGTTGCTTCATGCACATTTATTTTTAAGATCTTCGCAGGTACGCGAATGCCTACGGTGTTTATCAAGGTCGTGACTCTGTTGGTCCCCAGAGTCCTCGCCTGAGCGCTGAACGCCTCCTTCCTCAGACTATTACACGCAGTACTACCTGATAAACGAGAGTGCCTCCGCAATATCGTGAGTGCTCGATCCGCAACGAAGGAATTGTCTTCTGAGTTGTTAGATGGATCGGCACCACGAATGTCTACCTGGTGATGTTGGGCGGCCTCATATCTGGCGCGCTGCATGACCGAGGGTACTTGTGAGACAGACTAGATTTCCGGCTATAATCGAGCCTAATGCGCGACACTAGCTACCATGTGTTCATTGGAGGCGCGATTCTGCAGTCCTTCTCACTATTTATGCTCTCCCTGGCCCACCCAGGGAGGTATTATCAGGTAGTGATTGTCTGTTCACTACTACCATTCCTCCTGGTGACCTCTTGATGACAGATTTTCCTCGCCCAAGGTCTTGGATCTGGCATTGCTCAAGGGCTCATGTTTGTCCCCAGCCTGGCCGTCCTCTCCCAGCATTTTCGCCAGCGTAAAACGCTCGTGATGGCCATTGTCATGTCGGGCGCCACTATTGGCGGTGCTGTATATACCATCATGCTGAATTCACTTATCAATGGACCAATGGGGTTTTCAAAAGGCGTTCGTGCGAGCGCCGTAGTTGAAACCGCCTTGCTGCTCGTCGCCTGCCTCATCACACGCACCGGGGTCGAGTGCCCTCCCCCCTCGGTCAACTTCAGAAAAGTAGCAAAAAGCTGTTTCTCCGAAGCTCCGTTCATTCTCACAATGATTGGGTATGTAATTCTCGTCACTTTGGTGCAGTCTGTTGAGTAAAGTGCCACCCCAGGTTCGCTTGTTTTGAGGTTGGATATGTGTATGTCTTGTTTTACTTTCAGACAGACTCGATCAAACACGGCTTGAGCTCCACCTTCTCGTTTTACTCAGTGAGTGCTTCATGTGTGGAAGTAGTGCCTCATCTGACGTAGCTCTAGCTCGTTATTTTGAACCTCTCGAGTGTCTTCGGTCAGCTTGGTGCCGGATTCCTGCCCATGCTCATCGGCGTTCTCGATACTACCATCGCCGCATTGATCGTAACAGCCGTGCTCATCTTCGGTATGATTTGGCTAGGGAGCGTGAGCAGCGTTGTTATAATAGGAGTTCTCTTCGGCATTGCTTCGGGCATAAGTGAGTTTGAGGTAATCTTCATGACCTATCGTATTACTGAGTAGTGTGTTCGACAGGCATATCCATAATCGCTCCGGTCATAGCGTTCCTCACAAGAGATCCCTCAGAACTTGGGTAAGCTCCTATCCTCAATGATCACGCGTCATGCGCTAAACTCACACAGAACTCGACTGGGAATTGCTTATCCGGTGCTGGGTGCGTTTTCTTCTCTTGGCCTGAATTCACTCGGGGGAGCTGCTCACCATGAATTGCATTAGGACTGGGTGCATTAGTCGGTAAGGATTCGATCATCCGCGGTCACGGTTTCGTTGATCGCTCATCCTCATGGTCCACCAGGTCCTCCTATCGCTGGAGCACTGCTCACGGATCGTTACATCTGGTGGGCTCCGTCGGTTTTCTGTGGGGTAAGTCGGTCACCGGTCACCTCCCGTTTGCGCTGAGGCATTTACCACTATGGACAACAGACCGTTGTCCTGCTTGGAGCGGTGCTCTTCATCGTCCTGCGTATCCTCGAGCTCCGCAAAGCGCGTAAAGGTGCTGACGGGCGCATGGAGTGAAACGCGTGCGAGACCTTCAGGGTTCGGACTTCGCCTGGTTATTTAGTGTGCCGAATGACGCTCCTTGGCACTTGTTTCCTGTAATACTATCTTTTGGACAAATGTACCTAAGTTATAACCATCGTATGACTAAGGACTAGCAGCTCGAATGAGGGAGCCCAGCACTGGGCGTCAATTATAGCTAATCAAAACAAGACGCATTAACAATGAAAGCATACAACAAAATCCACAAGTTTTATCATGAGAGAGCACTATCAGTTGAGGGTTGCACCGATAGCCACTCCCCAGACTCCACCTTCTTCAGCCAGGACTCCTGCCTCTCCTTAGCCTGTTGCTTCCTCTGTTCCAGCGTCGTTTTTTCCGAATCGGAAGGGATGCGGGATAGGTAGTCCTCGGTGTGGGGGACGTAGAAGAGGCGGTAGGTGCGCACGCATACGCGGATCTCCAGAGAGCCACGGGCGAGGACGTCGGGAGTGGTATTCTGGACTGATGGGGGGAGGTTCCTAGTTTGGAGGTTCGCTCACATCAGAGATTGTACCCGAAGAAAGAATTCGAGACGTACTTTTTCGAGAACGGCCGTTGTAGTCGGGATATGGGAAGCCCCTGGGTGGAATCACCCTGCGGATGCTCGGTTTACAATCACAAGGTGGTGGGGCCAAAAATCTACTCACCGAAACATACGAGTCGATATATGACTGCCACCGCTCTGCCAGGATCTCCGCATCGTATGCCCGCGAGTCGTCCTTTCCAAGGAGCTGGATAGTCACGGTTTTCGTGGTTTGGACCTATAATTGCCTAGGTTCACCCCATGCTGTCCACGAAGAGCTCAAGGAGTCAGTACGCACCCAGTCAACGCGGTATGGGTTCTCGTCGGGACCCATAATACTCTCTGCCAGCCGACGGCTGTTCGTCTGGTCCTGGGTTGTCGGGGTGGAAAGAGCTCTGTCTCGTCGTAGAAGTTCGAGCAAGTCTTGGCTCCGAGGGTCTGCCAGCACAAGTTGAACCTGCTTGATGAATGCCCCAAGCACCTTATCAATCGTGAATATGCGATACGCGTCCTACGGAATACCATGGTTAAACCGCACGGTTGATAGCACTCGAACAACTGCAGTACACACCTTCACGCCAAACATATATCGCATCTGCTCCTCAAAGACGTGTTGCTCTATCTCGTTGTCGAACAGTCTTTCGCAAGACTCGAGCATCAGATCGTAGAAGTGTTCCGCGTGCGCTGCGCGATCGTCCAATTGCACGATCTGAGCTATGGAGGACATCTTGAGGTCCCTGGCCGCTGAGATAGCTCCACCACGCGTGGGTGATTGGTTATTGGCCAAAGAAGCAGCGAGGCTTTTGAAGAACGAAAGGCGCGAGTACACGACCTGAAAAAGTATCTCAGTCAGCTCTTGTGTGCAGCAAAGAAGGCATACTGACGTACCTCAAGCAATCGCAAGAGCACATAAAAAACATTGTTACAGAAGAACACGTGTTTTCTCGTAGCTGGTCTGGGTTGCGATGCTCCCTCACCCTCCGCTTTTCCCTCTGCATCGTCGACCATCATAGCGTCAGGCAGGGCGGGTGATGCGGGTCTAGAAGGCGCGGGCGAAGGTCCATCCTGTGCGCGCGTCTTCCGGCTCGTGGACTTGGCCTGCTCGCTCTTGAGCAACTTCTTCCGCAAATCACCTCCTGACGAAACCCCTCCTCCCTTCCTATGACTCCGGCTACCACCCGCACGCGAAAGACTCCCACTCGCCAAGCTCGCAGTCTCAGCGTCATCAGCAACACTGCTCCCATCATCCGCAATCTCGCCTTCTACCATCTCCTGTGTGGCGACGAACGCGCGATTGAACGCTTCGTTATCGATGGCGAAGAAGAGTGGGATGAAGCTCCGTAAAAACGTTTCGATCTTCTTCCGGTCAGCTACGTTGATCTGGCCCTGGGTACGATCCAACAACGACAGGGTCATCTTGATAACGTCCTGCAACACCCCTTCATCCTCCATCTCATACGCCAACTGATGCCTCGGCCTCGTGCGCGCAAAGAGCGGGTCGATGTACGATGCGCGTTTGTCCATCTGCTCGTCCCTCGCTGCTTCGATCTGGGAGACGAACGCTTTTGCGGTGATGGCTTTCTTGTCGGCCGTCTTGAAGTTGATACCTTGATGATCGAGAGATTTGTGGTAGTTCCGTGCGTCGACTTCGCGCCAGATCTTGTTCCATTCTCTCTGTGCGCGTTTCCATTCCTCTTCTTTCTCCTTGAGGCGGAGGAGCACGACGGGTATCGCGACTGCCGGTGCGTCCTGCATTGCCTGGAGGACTTCAAGGCCAGCTTCGCGCCCATATATCTTCTTCACGATACGCTGATGGATGCTCTTCCCCGATCCACCCAAGTTCGGCTTCAATTTGAACACGGCTCGCTCTTCAGGGCTCAGCTGAGCGATCTTGTTATTGATAGGCTCGAGCATCCCGATCGTGCGCACGATGGCTTCGATATGGAAGTCGTACTCGTGGCGCTCTTCCTCGGAACGATGGAGGGCTTCTTCGTAGATGTTCTTCTTGTGAGCGACGAAGCCCGAGTCTTCGCTCGACCAGGTCGGGTGGGAGACCCATTCGTCGTTCAATACGGATTTGCACATCTCGTCGCGGCCCGAGCATGTCACAGTGGCTTCCTGTACGTGTCGCCGCATCAATGTTAGAATTAATTCTTAGCATATACGCAATGAAACCGGGACGCACGGAGGCAGGCATACGTCTATAGCTCCCCTGCTGGAGCCCAGTGTTGATACGCCCAGGCCTGAGTGGCATATTAGGTGCACTCTGACCCTGCGCACGAGCCCAAGCCTGTTGTTGCTGCTGTTCTTCCAACATCCACCTTTCCCCCTCCCTTCTGACATCCCACCCGAGTATCTCTCTAAACTGCCGCATTAGCTCACCATCTCCAAGGAAATTTCTCGCCTCGCGTACGAGCCGTGCTGTATCGATGAGTTCTTGTGTGAAGAGGTTGACGAGGCGGAGGAACTCGTTGAATGAGTCGCGGTTGTTGATCGCGCGTTTGACGCGGTCGAAGAAATGGGTATCGTCGAGTCCGGGGACTGGGGCTGCGGCGTATTGTTGTTGCTGGAGCTGCTGCTGCTGTTGTTGTTGTTGGCGGTGCGAGGCGAGAGCTGGAGATCCGACGCGCTCGAGGCCGTTTCCGTTCCCGTTCACAGTGAGGTTGGACTGTTTAGGCTGAGTGATGTGTTAACACCCCAGTAGGAGGGAAAGGGATAGAGCACGTACTCGTTGAGATGAGCTAGCTTTAGGAGCTATCTCCCTCTCGCGTTCACGTTCGTTGGCTTTGCGCTTTCGCTTCTGAGGGACAGTAGCTGCTTCTGCGGCGGCAGCTAGAGAAATTTCTGGTTTGCGCCTCGTAGATCTATCTAACGGAGTACTTGACCTCGTCCGCCTCGCTTCTGTGGGTGCGGCGAGAAAGCTCTCTTCCGCCTCATCAAACAACGCCTGACTCTTCTCCGGCATGAATATTCGAAAGTCGGAGCGCAAATCAGGATCGTCTTTGAAAAGTCTTGCAATTTCAGCTGAGACTTCTCTCTATATGCGCGAGTTGTGCCCCTTAGTCAATCAAAAACAGCGTATACGCGCACTAAAATGACGTACCTCGTCGACGGCATCTGCCATATTATGATATCTACCAAGAATCTCCAAGAAACGACGATATGTTGCCTCGTCGCAGCGTTGTTTGATTTTCTGGACGTACTGTACCGCGGGTTCGATTGATACACTGTCCAAACCCATACTGTACATGCTGGGGTCTGGAGATAGCGAGTTGACAGGGCCTGAACTCAAGCCGCTCCCGCCTGCGACGTCAAGACGAGGAAAGGTGGACCATTGTGAACCGCTTGGACCTGGCATGTCATCGCGGGTTGACTGAAGCACCGTCCCAGAAGGCGTGGTTACAGTGATCAAGGTGGCATGTTGGGGGTCTGTCGAGCACTCTATACGGTAGCCGGCAGGTAAAAAGGTATTAAACCCCTGAATAAGCGCTGGATGACCATTGAACAGGTTGGATACGCGTCTGATGACGCCGGGGGTGTCTATCCTGAACCATAGCTGAGCAACTACGTTATAGGCATATTGACGTTTAACTCACAATTGGCTCTTAAAGTCTTTCATGATATCCAAGAAGCGGTTATATACGTCAGGCTGGTCGTGGAACTGGACCTTGACGGCGTCAAGGTAGCTCAACGCATCAGTGACATTGAGTGGGCGGTCGAGGGCCTGAGCCTCGTTGTAGGTTACAGGTGGCAGCCGCAGATTGGTATTGGTTGAATTGGAAGGAAGTGCTGTTGATTCGGTCGTGGCGGGTACAGGTGAAGGTGGTTTCGAGGGAGGGACAGACGGTGGTTCTGCCTTGAGTTGAGCAGGGGGCATGCTGACGTCTCGCTTAGGTTCGATGTCAGGATTGGGCGTAGGTTCTTCGGGAGCAGGTGCGGCTGCAGGTTCTACGATGACTGTAACCGGTGGTTCTGGTTCTGGGTCTGGTACTGCTGTGTTGATTTGAGCAGGTTGTTCCTCGACCTTTTCATTTTCAGTTACGTCCATCGCCACGTCCTCTTCGGCTGTGACCAATGGCTGATCTGGCGCTGATTCTGATACTGGTTTATCGCCTCCGACGGCGTCAGTGCCGGGTTCTGGGTTTGAAGGGCCACTGGTAGTGGGCGATGATGTCGGACCATTGGGTCCACTGTGCTCCTGCGCTTGTTCTGTCTTCACAAAACTGGGCTTGTCTTCGGGGACTTGCTGTTGTTCGACGTCCATCGCGGCTGACGATGAGCTCGCTATAATGTTGGTGTCTGCGGACTGTTCTGCATCCATCAGGACCGTTTAGCAGATTGGCTTGAACCTGAAAATGACGAGGCGAAGCTTGATCACAAGGTGTCGGTTGTTCGCGTGAGAGGGTGGCTGTGTAGGTCTTTTGCTGGGGGTTTCGGCGTCGGGCATATGGTGTAGCTGGTTATCACATCCGCTTAGCATGGTGCTGACTGCGGGGGGTCTCCGGTTCGAGTCCGGATTTGTCCACAATTTTTGCTTTTGTTGCCCATGAAGAATCCGTGCAGATCATCGTGGACAATTGCAGGGTAATGCCATACTAGTATTACACACACGGAGATAGCGAGGAGGAAACTTCTCCTCGAGGCCACCCAAAAGGTCCCTTGTTTCACTCGACAGGAATCAAATTGTGCACTTCTGTTACATACTGTCAAGATCAAAACCTAGCCTCGAGTAGGTGCGTAAACAAAGTGTGATTGCCTAGAATACAGAAGACGAAGAGGACGAACTTGCTCTAGTGGTGTGGGTAAAAGGTGTCGGGCGCAAGATAGGGTCCAAAGGAGGAAACCCCGAAGAGTGGTGTACAAGTAGGGTGAAACCGGTAGTACTTAGGAGGAAATGTCATTTCTTCCACTGGTACTCTTACACTCGAATCAGGTCGCGAGGTCTACTGCTCGCGTTCGTGTCATTATGATTGCCAGAGCCGTTGCCAGACTGGCGGACTGCTGCACAGTACTGAACCAGGAAGCTTTGATCATCGATTTCGCTGAGTTTTAATTGCCAACAAAGAGTTGTTTAAATTCAGTAAGTTCCAAGAGGCTCTTTGAACTCTGAGCAGTCCGGCAACATCCCACAGGAAGTACATTCCTGGACACCAACATGGCCGCCGTCGCCAATGCCAGCGATCAAAGCAGCGAGCTCCTCATAGCTCAGCTTATCGAGCAAGATCTTGAGCTCCTGCGCCAAGCCCAGGAAGCAGAAAAGATTCAGCTTGAAGCTGCCCTTTCTTTCTCTGCACTTAAGAGTGGCAAAATGCCAAACTTCAGAAAGAAAGGAAAGGAAATAGCTCAGAGCAACGTCAATGACGCTGACGATGCTGTTGTTGCGATGGAGATGTTCCTCTCCGAAGCGCGGACAACTGGCGATCGCACTTTTGCCGAGTCGCTGCAAGTGGCTCAGGATGCTGCGGTCATTTCCGGCATGCAGTATGCACAGAAAGTTGCTGCAGCCGAAAAGAAACTTATTCTTGATGCCGAGTTTGCAAGGAGGCTGCAAACTGCAAACGACAATGGAGAGTTAGACATGGACGATGTAGAAGATGCGGAAACGTAACTGATGTTTCCCCTATCTATCAATGTGGCATCTCTGACCTTGTATTCTTCCATCGTTTAGCCTCTTGGGCCGCGACGAAATAGAGAGAATTCTTGTGAGTTGAATGCTAGTTTAAATATTTTGCCTGTTAATAGGCCTGCTGGTCAGGCTGTGGATCTCAATGCGAAAGGGAAGGGGAGAGTCAAGCGTGAGGCTTCTGAAGATATCGATGCTCTGAGGGATACAGGCAAAGGTAAGTGCCGTGAAGACTCTGGCTTTTTTCACAAGCGTTTCAAATTTGATGATGAATGTATGAACCCTATCTTTCATTGTACTCCTCTAACGTACTGTTTTCTCAGGGAAAACTGGGAATGTGCAAGATCTTAAGCCCCGAAGTAAAGTTTCTGTTTGACTCTTTTCACCCGATGCTTAAATCCGCAACTATAGTCAACTTCGGTGACATGGAGGACACCAAGCCTAACCCCCAGAGCACATACCCGCTCTGTGGGATCTGCTTCGAGCCCTTCCAAGTTACCCACTCCCCCGCTACCGCCTCACAAACCGCGACTTCTTCCAACCGCCTCCACTTCGGTCTATATCTACCCTGCCCCAACTCCCACCCATACTGTCAGTCATGCCTTGCGGCTTACATCCAGAGCAAAATGGAATCTGGTGGAGAGAACGGCGGTAGTCCTGATACCGTCGTGTTCCCCATTAGATGCCCTGAGTGCCCACCGGACGTGTGGACTGAGGGGATTCCTGATGATGTTGCGACGCGAATTTTGAGTGAGAAGAACATGGTGCTTTGGGTGAGTAAACGGGAATTCTTGGTCGGGGCGCCTGTATGCGACGGCCAAGCTGACCCAGGCCCGTCAATTTGTAGCACCACCAAAAACTCCTCGACTCCATAGAGAGGCATTATTGCCCAAATCCGCGGTGCTCTGCTCTGGTGCAAGTGCATGAAGACCCTGACGAGCCTATGGCAAGCTGTCCATCGTGTGGGGAAGTCATGTGTGTGCCGTGCAAGGTGCTTTGGCATAACGGTACGTCCTCAATCTGTGCTATAAACGGCGTCTGACATCCTTGGCAGACCTGACGTGCGAGGAGTACAAGGTTTGTTTCAGCTAAGCAAATATATTGATTTATGTTACACGACCATACTCTCGATAGGAACTCCCGGCAACTGAAAGGTCTCCGGAAGATCAGCTTGTTTTCTTACTGGCGAAGGTAGTACCTCAATTCTCGAGGTATACTTCGGCATTAATCGCTACCTTAATAGGCCCAAAACTGGCGCCGCTGCCCAAGTTGCTCTGTACGTTGTATCACAATAGTCTTTCACAGATCTTCGGTTGCTAAGTTTCCTTCAGAGACTTGTGGAGCTCACTCACGGCTGTAATCACATTACGTGCCTTTGTGGAACCCACTTTTGCTTCAAATGTGGCTGTAGGTGATCCCTCTCTCTCGCACACGATACGGATTCCTAAACTTCTAATAGCGCTCTGGGATAAGGCCACGAAGAAATGCACGCGTCAACCGTCGTGCGAGCTCTGGGATGAGGAAATGTTACTCGAGGAGCGCGAACGGCAGCGTGTAGCGGATCGCGAGAGATGGCAACCGCGGGGTCCACAGCCAGTCTTTGGGCTACAACCAGTCCCGCGACTACCGCCCCAGCCTATTGCTCCTCCTCCGCCTTACCGTGCGGCTCCTCCGCCTGTGCATGCCTACATCCCCCCTTATCTGCGAAATCTTGTACACTACGATTCGCTCGAGTGGGTTCATGATTCGGGTAAGAGTTCCTCCACATCGGAACGCGGGTGAATCGATATTTATACATCTTACCACCCAACAGACGTCCTATGTGGCCACCACCCATTCACGAGGACCATGATCAGCTCCCTCGTCTGCGGTTACTGTCAAGCTGGTGCCAACTCGCTCAGCGACCTGCTTTATCATCTATCCCACGTACGCCATCATGCTGTATATGCTTGTTGTGGGCGCTTCTTCTTGCGCGAGGTCGATTTTGATAGACATTGTGAGGCGACGAACGTTAGATTTGGGGGGCATGTACATAGGGTGCTTAGGGAGGGACCTTAGAACGGCGATTATTGCACACAGGGGAGGATTACTTGGACATGGTTATCGAAGGAACTGACTAATACACACGGTAGCGGTCAGGTACGGTGAAATACTTAGTATCAGTGCCTTCACGTTCATCATCCAAACAACCACGGTTGAGATGAGTCCTGCGAGTTGACCAACCTTAGGCTGCTAGAGGGCGGCCCGAGGGGATCAACAAAGCTCGCAGTGGTCTACCACATCGGGGCTGATGATGGGATGTATGATAGCGATTGCGGTTTGACTTGGGGTGATATGTACATACATACAATGAGAACTAGGTCTAATGATATTCAATTGCGGAAAATATATGGTGTTGCTGTTGATCAAACTAATACACTACAAACTTACAAAACGCTTCTGAAGTTCGCCTTCTACAGGTTCTGCAAAGAGCCAGTTCAAGACCGCCGCGAGTCTGATACCTCCCTGCGTCAACAACTTCTCAACGATCCACTGCTCCTTGATGAAACCAGCGTATTCGGGTGTGTCAAGCTCGAGGTAACGGCTCTTCTTCGCCTTCGATGTCAAGAAATCTTCGAAGTCGTGGTCGTTTGATTCACCACAAACGTGACCCTCGCTCTCCTCCTCGTCTGCATCGAAGGAGAAGCTGTTGTACGGTGGTTCATCGAGAGCCTTTGGGAAAACGATGAGACAGTTGAGTTGATGGATAGGCTGGGCCCAGTGATACGGGCACAGGACCTCATCGTCAACTCCGAGACCACCGTCCTTGGAGCTACTGCTTCTGAGCATCCAGGACATAATGAGCTGGAAGGTTGAGGTAGGTACCTCTTGGAAAGGCTCAGGTGACGGGCAGGTGAGCCATGACTCGACCTCGTCTTCGTACTTCCCGAGGAGGCCTTCCCAGACTAGGCGGCGGATGTAGGGGTCGTAGATGGTGTCTCGGAGGTTGTCTTCCACCTCTGGGATAGGGAGGGGTTTGGTGTAGTTCGAAGGGAGAGTACGTAGACGCTGTGCGATAAGGAGGCCGTCCCAAAGGGAGTGGAGGTCTGTTGAATCGCGACTATTAAGAACAATGCATGTGCTGAAATCAAATTTGCTACTCACTGGTGGTACGGCCGTCGAAAGATACCTTGTCACCGTTGCCGCCACGGTCTCTACCGGTGAGATGGAGTGGCATGTGCATGTCACCCAAGAAATGTATCAAGAACTTGAGCGCGTCTTGAACGTAGGTTTCAACATTCGCGGTGTCGATGCCTGCTCTCCTGAACTCTTCATACTCCTGAAGAACGTTCGTAGTATTTCTGATACCGCTAAGAACGTTGATATGCGTCCTGCCCTCCCAGCCATTAGATCCCGGGAATAAGCAGGTAGAGCTGGGATAATCGTCGGTGGCACCGATGTAGTGCAGGGGGCCAGTCCATCTGTACTTTGCTTGACCACGAATACGGTCGGCCCATGCTGCTACTGGGGCAAGGTGACAGTCCCCGCGGTAGTTCAGGATATCACATAGTTTGGGCATCACGCTCGGGTGGAGGTGCATCTGCGCGATAGTGGCTACGACCTCATGACCTAGGTTTGTTTCGCGGTGAGTTTCATGACATTCTAAGGAAAATTACGCGTACCAACGGCTCCCCATGCGAGCGCCTCTGGTATCACACCAGCACCGATAGCGAGCGCGAATAATGAAACCGACGGGAATCGCATGTTGGTTGTCAGATACGAGACCTGTATTAGGTTCACAGCAGCCTCTTATACCCAAAAACACAGCTACGAGCCGAATACGCAGTAGTCAAGGGAGCAGGTACAAAAGGCCAAAGTACCAGAACTCTCCAAATGAGAAATCCCACTTGTACTTGGTAGGAAGCAGTGGAGAGCCAATTACCGAGAGTAGCACCGTTTAAGTATGTGCACCGCCACCGTTCTTTGTTTCTCCAGTCCCGGTCACGAAGCCGAACCGAGATCGGTTCCATCAATATTCCTTGTAATTGTTCCTGTCGTGGAGAAATATGTTCCAGTTTAATTTCGACATCGACGAGGGTATCGATGAGGTGATGACCACGGACCTCACCGCGAACGTACCACATGCACCCGCGTCCGGGGATGTGCATGATTTCTCATCCACACAGCAAACCATCGCGGAGTCATTCGCCGAAATATCCCTGGATTCGCTGGTACGCGTAGCATAAATCCCTTCGACCCCTAATTCAACCTGACTCTCACCACCAAAAGTCCAGTTGGACGCACTGCCGTCCCAAATATCACATTCACCCCTTTCCATCCCGTTATCTGATGGGAAGGAGCTGAAACTCGCACGTCGGGATTTGTTTGATGCGCGATTTCAGCTTATATCCGAGGGCACTGGTGACCCAGAAACGACTGAACAAGCGTCCGATCAAAAGATTAACTCGGCGCTTCAGTTCCTTGATAATCCATCCGACCTTGTTCCTCTGGTGTATGAGGGTGGCCTCAAAACTTGGGAGTGCAGCCTCGATCTGGTGAGCTACCTGAGTAGTATCGGATATAGCAAAAACCTTGGAGGCAAGCGAGTTCTAGAGGTAATTGATAGACAATGAGTCTCCCCTGTTCGCAGTTCGTTGATCCAGTGTCTAGCTTGGGTGTGGTACAGCAGTCCCAACACTCTACGTGCTCCACGAGATATTCTCATCTCAGCCTACTACCGAGTCCGACAGTCACATTCACCTCCAAGACTACAATGCGTCCGTTTTACAGCTTGTGACCCTACCAAACATCATCCTCACATGGTGTAAGCGGTCCCCGTCCACCTGTTTGCATTCACTAACTTTTGATGACCATTAGATCACTCACCGGCTGCAGATCAGTATCGGAACTCAGAGTCGCACGAAGGATCAGACTCAGAGTTAAACATTACTCCTGAGCTCCGCGACGCCTTCACGACGTCATTGCAAACTTACGGAATTTATCTCCGTTTCTTCTCTGGCTCATGGGACACTTTCGACCTACAAAGCGCAGGCGGAAAGTACAACCTCGTGCTCACATCGGAAACCATTTATCATCCAAAAAGTCTTCCGAGTCTTATCCGCCTTATGCGAGACGCTTGCGGAACTTCCTTGAACGAGGACACGCTGGACGAAGGTGATCATCGGTGTCTTTGCCTCGTCGCTGCGAAAACTGTGTACTTTGGTGTGGGGGGAGGCATTTCCGAGTTCATTCGGTGTGTGGGCGGGATGAATGGTGAACAAAACTTGAGAGGACAAGTGGAAACCGTTTGGGAGAAGTTACTAGGTGTGAGCAGGAAGGTGATGAGTGTGCGGTGGTCTTAGTAGGTGCCACGAACAAATCACAGTAGCACACAATTTTGAACCATGTCCTTGGTACACTGCGCCCACTTGTAATTTAATTCATGAGAAATTTCTGCGGTACGGGGGGCATATGGTGTAGCTGGTTATCACATCCGCTTAGCATGGTGTTGATTGCGGGGGGTCTCCGGTTCGAGTCCGGATTTGTCCAATTTTCTTTTTCAGCCATTGTCTGGTATTTAACCATTCCCTTGATCTTCCAGAGGCAATCAAGAGGCACAGTACCTCATGACCCCTTGTGCCATCTGCATTGAGCAACACTGATCAAAATGTGAGCTACATATCTCTGATTTTGTGGAACACACTAGAAGTCAGACTGGGGGTATGATCTGCAAGTTCCCTGGGTGTGACATGTTCCAAATAACATTAAGAACTACTAGCATAGCTATGGGTTATAACATGTATTCTAGTATATTGAGCTTGGTTTGATCGGCGACTTCATTCAGCATTCAGCATCAGTTTTGAGACTCCAGCGAATAGCTTACATCCTAGTACCAGACTACTCTTGTAAATAAATGATAAATGATATAGTGAAGGCGGCAAATCCATAGAATATCTTGATAGTGTGCTGACCGTCGGGTGAGCAAGGAGATACTTCAACCCGAACTCAGAAGTAGAAGGACCACATGCTGTTGCATAGATAAGTGGGCGTCATAACCATGGTGGGAGGAATGTAATGCATGGATGCGAGTCGCTTGCCGCCGGCGTGTGGTGGTGATGTCCATGACTTTGGGTGCCGCTGCGGGGTTTGAGCCTCAAGTGCTGCCCCTCTGAGTCTCGCTGATAGGCTCTTGGGTGGCGACGAAGCGAATGTGATGAGGCATGGGTGATTCTGGTGTTCTTGGTGTCCCAATGACTTGGAGCACGTAACCGGGCACCTGCGCAGAGTTGCTTGTTTGATCGCGGTGTTTGTGGGGCCCACCAGAAGGCTGATTTGTAGACGGAGCAGTTTCATGACGGGAAGGGTTCGACGAAGGCGGGTGTAATCCGTTAGATCGTTTGGTAGGGGGAATATCAGTGCAAACGTGGAGTACAGGGGCCTGGGCATTAGAGTGGGTCACTGCCTGTTCCGCGTTTGCACCTATTCCGACCTGTTCACGTTGATGTTTACTGGTGGCAAGTATGGACACTCTGCGCGCCCCTGCATCTTCGAAACTAGCTGCAGAAGACGGTTTGGCGGGGGTATCGGCAAGAACCTCAGGAGTACTTCCTGTGAAACATGAAGCCTGCCCCGTCACGGTGGATAAACTCGGTGACTCGACCGAGCTACTCGATGACGCTTCCCTTGTTCCCTCAGGCTCGACCGTGTTTACTGCTTCTGTAGCATCTGAGGTGGGGCTAGTAGGGGGGCTGGAGTCAACACTGGCGATGCAAAACTGCAGACTACCGCCACCCTCGCCAGACAGGTCAAGAGTTACCGCTGCTCATCTCGATCAGCGCCAGCTGCCTGGTAAATCCCATGATGAATCGCACACTCACGTTGAGAGCGTTGTAGAAGATCGGCGATGTTTATCCCTCCCTGGTGCCGCAGCTTGCTATTGAAGACAAACCAACGGCGGCCATAAACAGATACCGATAGCCTGAGACTTGCTGTCTCCGACTCGGACGTCGTACTATGATATTATCAGCATGGAGAAGCGCTTGGGCCGCGAAGAGATTTACAGTGGCTGTTGCTCAGGCCATTTTATGGGCCCCGACAGGGTTGCAGACTTGACGGTCGACCTTATGCGCCGATCATTCACTTGTAATTGCACAAAGTATTTGCTGTACTTTGAGTGCACATCAGAAAGATGGATATCTACAACGAAGATCGATTAGATGATGCCAGTGCCCTCACTGCGAGCGGCAAATTAACCTTGAAATATAATCACTGGCATGGTATTGATGAATCAGGGTGTATGGCAGGTGGCGAGTTCTTGGTGTGGCAGCCTCAGAGTTAGGGCGAACAGATTTTATGTCGATCGTCGTATGTCGGCAACAGCAACAGCGGTAGACCGGGATACACGCTGGACGTCACTTCACTGCCATAGCACAGATATGACGTAGCTCATACTGAACCTTCAACGCATCGCCGACTGAAGAGAGCCGGGACCGGATAACTTCGACGAGGTCGGGTTGAGGGGAGGAAAACTTGAGCAAGGAGTGAGGTGCCTGGAATGGGAGCCTAGACGCTT
>KN839852.1:158892-177667 GCA_000827185.1 Hydnomerulius pinastri MD-312 | reverse complement strand
TAGACAACAAGTAGCAGTGCTCGCTCTTTCCAAAAAAGGCAACTTCCACTAATCAAAGAGACGTCTTGACTCGCAACAGGACGCCAGCAATTCCGACTCTTTCCTACTCATTGTATCGGGAAGTGATCACCCATAGTTAACTATTAAGTATTAACCTTACAGATTGTATAAAATCTAAGCGCCTTGCCATGTAAATGTTGGTTACAGACTTGTAGTGGAGTCGGCGAGAATTCCTTATATGGAAGGTACTCCACATTTGGAAAGCCGGCGGCATTGCTGCTCATCGTCTGCGACGATGAGCTCGACTCATCCGTCAATCTCCATCCTGGTACGTGCGCTAGGTGCGCACAGTCTATGCGCGGTCGCCCATGTCATCTATAGTGTACTTTATGGCCATATACGCTCAGAAAATCAAAACACGCAAGCCCAAATAATAAAAACGCGGCGACAAATAAATGTGCACCTGTTATGCCATAGGTTGCAGGCTTGGGACTGCACAGTTGGCCGGCGATCCTGCCCACTCAGCCAGCCAAGTGTATGTACATGAGTGGTTGGTTGTGCCATTCGCCACTGTAGTTTGGCAGGCCGATGATATCATAGAAATAGTTGACCGCCGACGACAGACTATAGTATACTACTACCAAAACTAAACCAAACTTTTCTACTTGGGACTCGGAAACAAAATTCTATTCCTGCCACCAGCCGCATCATCCCTCTTTCACAGATTGGACTCGCAGGAACGAGTGCTCCATCCGTTTCATCCCAGACACCCCATTTTGTCAGTATATCCTGCTCCTCCAGTAGCACGCCCTCTCCGCTGGCCTCTGATTTCGTCCACGAGGCTCTCCAATCCCTCGTGTTAAGAGAGCATCCGAAGGTCTGCTCGCCCTTGATTGATGCCTTACTGCAGTCAATGCAGCAGATATGTATGAGCTCTTGTAACCGTAACCTTGCCTTGTGCATCTGCAGTTTGACCTGTTGTCCAAAAGGTCACTGTGGCGTCATTGATAGTCCCTGTTCCGCGAATAGCTCGTGTCCACCAGTTATCCGCCGGCGCTTGATCTGAAGCTCCGACTAAGACGACGAATTGTGGCGAAATGTCTCCTCCGTATGTAAAGTGAAAGTGGTCCCATTTATCACGAGTGGTACACAAGTGACGGCGTGGCTCGGACTAGAATAGGACGAGGAGAAATGAAAGCTCAGTCTCTGTACTTGAAAGACTACTACGACAAACGTGTACCGTACCTAGAATAGGACGAGGAGAAATGAAAGCTATCTAGGAGTCAGTACGGAGTACTAGGACTACGTATGAAAGACTACTCACCTCAGTCTCTACGGCGCAGGCGACAACGCATCCTGCGATTGCTACAACCTCAACTCCCAGATGAATGACAATGTCCTGTCGTTCACTTTCACCGCTAGCAGCAGGCACTCGGTCTACATCTACAAGGATGCTAACTGCGAGGATACCTTGTTCGGTAGGTCACCCCTCCTTTGATGTGCCTTCTCTATCTAGGGCATGTAACTGAATTATGAGCTCGTAGGTTCCTCTACCGGCAACTGGATGGATACCTCAGTCAGTTCCGCCGGCCAGGCGATGAGCTCCTTCAATATCTGCCTCTACTAGAGGGGACAAGTGATGCTGGGTTGAATGTGAATATGTAAAAATAAGCTCTCTGTCCGTTGTGATTTGATCGAGCCCATATTATATTGATCCATTTATGATGCGGTCCTCTGTGAATTCCGGGCGACGCACATAACCTCATATTACCCTGCGAGTTGATCGAGTTTGACATGAATGTCCCTTTATATGCACTGAGTGAGTAGTGGTGGCGAGGGGACATGATACGATGCACTAACAATCAAGGCGCATCACTCACCATAGTGTTTCTGTGTGAGTTACCACCACGTGCACCTTGTGCAAATACATACCGCAAGGAGAGGATCCCCCCAACATGCTGAAGCAGGCGTTACCAAGGCATCGGTTGCGAAAGAGGTTCTGGCTCGACAGAGAAATCCGAAAATCAACCAAAAGGGCGCCGGATGCGAGAATTATTATCGGTATCCACCAGGCCACCAAGTGGTTCGCCGTGAGCCAATACCGCAGCTCGAGCCAGCGATTCCGTAAATCCCGAAGTATTTTTGCGTTTCTTCGTAGGTCGCTCAGACTGCTCGGTAACTGTCCTAACTCGCAGCTCTCGCGATTCGTGGGTCCGTTTGTGCATATATGCGCTCGAATTCGAAAGATTGCTTCCCTCGCTGATTTTTTGCGACAGCGAGTTTTCTTCTCCGATACATTCGATGGGGTTTCTCGACCGGGCGACGAAGAAAGCTCTCGACGGTGAGAGAAACGCGAAAGGGTGCCGCTTGATGCTGTGTACATGAGTGCGCCCATTTCGCGGCAAAGGGAGAGGCTGGAGGCTGGGAAAGTATCGCAATGTCAGGTGTCAGGCTCCACGGTCGAGCAACATCCTCCGATGTGATGTTGACCGACTTGGGAGAAGGGATCAAATTATATGTCCCTGCGTCTTCAACGTCCGCTCGCGGCCTCTTGCGTGTTCTCTTTATCTATGGTGGCATGTTCGTGCCCCAAGTCAGGAGGCTGCACACAGGGGCAATCACTTACTGTCAGTTCGGATGTCTTTATCATGATGATTTGGAATGCCTGCCATTTGACGAGGGAATGATATTCTTCGAGTACGGTGAGAAGTGATATTGAGATTGAATTCATAACCATATCACAAACTTCTTGAGCGCTGATGCAGTTGCTGGTAGTTACAGTGAATCGTGATTAGAGGATTATTTATCCGTCGACACCGTCGAAGGTGAAGCTTAAGATTTGTTTGGCAACAGCCTTGAATCCAAACACCGGCAGCACAAACAATGTTCCAAAAAAAGTAGCGCACCCGTTACCAAACCTGGTGAGTGTTGGCACTGTAGTGCGCTGCGCCACCATCCTGACACGACGCATATGACCCATACATTGATAGCGGTACGGACTGACGCAGCAGCACACGATACAATTTCGAATGAGAACTGCATTGAAGTGACTCTTCCCTGTGCTTCGAGGACTCAGACTCGAGGGAACTATCAAAGCGAAGGTTATGTACATCTAATCATTTGCTCAAATCTTGTCTGCGCACCGACGATTTCCCAACGAGGCGATCACTGACCTTCATACATTGTCTTGGCAGTGGAAGCACTTTTTCGTAACACGGCGTTGATGCCCCGCAGTTGGTGTGTTTGCATCACAGCCTGATCGCAAATGATTGGAAATCTTGTTTACGCGTCCGGTAGGCTGACCCGTCCGGAATCCGGATGGAGGGCCTCCGACCTCAAGAAATGTACTTATAGACCATGTAAATTTGTTGGAGGAGCATCACAATCCTTTCCCAGTCCCACTAACACTTCAAAGTCAATTTCCGCTTTCAATCGTATAATCAGCATGCAGTTGACGATCCCCGCCTTCATTGCCTCCATGGCCGCTCTCGTGAGCGCTGCACCAAAGGCTCGCTTGACCTGCGCCGAAGCCTCCCGCTTTGGTGACCTCATAATCTCGCCTTCTACGGTCTCGCCGGGCGATGTGAGTTTAGCTTGAAGTCTCTTCTGCCACATATCTGGTCTGACGAGGTTACCAGACCCTCACGGTTAAAGCTGACTTCACTTGCGCTATTGATTACTTCGGGATTATTCCTGAGTACATCGACTACTACATCGAAGTTCCTGTAAACAATAGCGGATACGAGCCCAACATCCTCTTGGCTCGTCGCACCCTACCGAGCGGAACCGCGGATGAATTCACTGTCACGGTATGTATGAACAAATGCCCCGCCGCAAATATTTCTAATAGTCTTGTTCTTTCAGGTCCCTTACGCGTACTATACCCAGGGCGCTGGCTATGTAGTAGTATTGGATACTACCTATGCCATCAATGGCACCAACGGTCCTTACTCCGTTGTTGGTGGTACCGAGGCTGGTATTACCATTAACACCACCTCCTAGGTGGTCTGCTGGGAATAAATCCCCTCGAGTTAGGGATACCATTCATAGACGGTGCAGGCTGCGGAAAATTGACTAGCTACCTTGGTTCTTTTAGTCGTGCTTCTTTCTCTGGGTGTTTATTCTCGGTATTAGATAGTCTAAATCATACTATAAAACGTTTTGTTCGCAACTGAGGGGGCAACAAGATTGCAGCATCGGGCGGATAACTTCTTCCACTTCTCTCACCAACTGTCATCAGCTTAGCTTTCAACTCCATCAGCTCCACGACTGCAGCGTCGATGATATCCTTCTCCTTCTTTTCCTTCAACGAGCGAACCTGATTACCCTGCTCGAGAATCTTGGTTTCCAGCGCAACGATCCCCGGCGACTTGAGCCCAGTCTCCGCAACCTCCGCTTTCGCGCTGGCAGTGGCAGCTTTTTTAGCCCCGCATTTTGAAACGGGAGCAACTCCCTCCTCTTTCTTCGTCCCATCGCTGCCACTGAACTGGGCCTTCCACACATCCTCCTCATCAATATTCTTGAACAAATGATCGGGCTTCCCGATCTATTGACCCGCCAACATATCCGTTGAGAGAACCTCTGGTACCGTTCGTGCGGGTGCGTCTAACTGTTGCAAGAGAGCATCCGATGTTGCGGGCCCGAAATAACAAACAAACAACTAGCGGGTTGTTGCCCTTCATGGACCACTACTATGACCTAGTATTGAGTCGCATCCCACTGTTATAGAGCCAGGGGAGGCCTGGGGAAGGCTGGGTCACTGAAGCCTACGTAGATGCTCGGCCTCAAGATGGAAGCTGGATTCCGGTTCCTAGAGATGTCTCAAGATCTTGTCGGAAGAGTAATTGTAAAAGAAAGCCGAAAAGAACGCTGGCGCAAAAAACAGCACGCGGTCTGGGTATGTGCGGGGAGGTGGAAGGCT
This sequence comes from Hydnomerulius pinastri MD-312, assembly GCA_000827185.1. NCBI lineage: Eukaryota > Fungi > Basidiomycota > Agaricomycetes > Boletales > Leucogyrophana > Leucogyrophana pinastri. The sequence goes on along the minus strand of KN839852.1, from coordinate 172,746 downwards.
TGACAAGGATATGCCTGGGCCTATGTAGTAACGCGCTTGTTGATGGTTGAACTGGAAAGCCTTCGGACAAGTTGGTGTTGTTTGATGGCTCACCTTCCTACATAGAGAGTGTGGAGAGGCTGATAATGGAGTGTTAAGGTCCGAGAGTAGTCGGTTTAAACCATGATCAGCCGGGATGGTCGGAACTGGAGAAACGCTCGATATGATGGGATTGGGCGCACTGAAGAGGCACACCGTTGATGATACACGCGTCCACCAAAAGATATGACTTGGTGGAGAAGAGACCGAGATCAGAGATAGGGGCAGTAGTTCAACCGCATAGAGCACGAAATGTGTCAGACAGTGGCGACTGGACAAGTAGCTAATGGGGAAGAAACGGAATACAGGGCACAATGACGTAGTTAACAGACGGGAGGGCATAGCGGCACACGTACGAATACATGATGTTTTGCATGCGAAGTGGCGTTAGCATAGTGAGAGTCGCTTCGAGTGATGGTGACGAGACGAAGATCAGGAGTTGAGCTCCATGATGTAGTAAACATAGGGCATGCTGTAGAACCCAAGCGGTCTCATATTGCAAGGGCCTCCCAAGCACGACAGGAGGGCATGAACCGGGCCAAACCAGACATGTCTAGTTTGTGCCTAGTAATCGACTAGCGGATGAATATTTGTGGCACAGGCTAACTAGACGAATGCGAGGAGCAAGGAAATCGAAGGGTAGAGTTGGATAACATAGGCAGACGGAATGGTAGAGTTCAGTGGTCTAATGGTTATGATTTCTGTCTCACACACAGAAGGTTCGGAGTTCGATCCTCCGCTGAACTAGTTTTTTTAACCCAGTTTTTGCTTTCGCCACGGACCTGTCTTTTGAGAGTCACTTTCGGAGGGAAGACCGTAAGTAATTACTTACTGTGTGCTATGTGCTTTGATAATCGCTCACTCACTTGCAAATTTGCTTAGGTTACTTCCCGGATCTCCAACGGTGACGTTGTTCTGACTCGGACGCGTCCTGTACAATGAAGGATGAGGCACTTGCCATCGCGTATGTCCTCCGCTGAATCCGTATAAACACATATCTCACAAGGGAATAGGATGATATCAGACTTCTTTCACCCCAACGTTGGTGGGGTGGAAAGCCACATATATATGCTCAGTGCCAACCTCATTCGCAGAGGTCACAAAGTCATCGTGATCACACACAGTCACCCTCCAGATCGCGTCGGAGTCCGCTGGTTGTTGCCCTCATTGAAAGTCTACCACCTCCCGTTTACGACTATAGCGTCCTCTGCAACTTTGCCGAATTATTTCACGTTCCTTCCGTACTTCCGCACAATCATTGTTCGGGAGCACATCAACTTGATTCATGCGCATGCAAGTCTTTCAGCTCTTGGCCAGGAGGGTATCTTGCATTCTCACTTTTTCGGCGTGCGCACGGTCTTCACGGACCACAGTTTGTTTGGCTTCGAAGATGCAGCTAGTATTTTGACCAACAAGTTGCTGGCAGCTGCGCTCAAGAATGTGGACGCTGTTATATGCGTTTCACATACAAGGTGGGTCGATTCAAGAGATAGCATAGTCCGGTGTCGGTGACACAGTATCGGATCCTATAGTCGAGAGAACACAGTCCTTCGTGGGCAACTGTTTGAACCGTCGGAGGATGACCCTTCTGTGTCCATAGTACGACAGAGTGTGTACACCATCCCGAACGCACTCATTGCAGAGCAGTTTACGCCCTCACCCCAGCCACGACCACTCCAGACCAGTGAGTCATTTGGTTCTTCTTTGACAGACTCTCACTTAGTGGTGAATGTATATATATATAAAGTAAACATCGTCGTCCTTTCACGATTAGCTTACAGAAAAGGCATCGATCTTCTCGTGGCAACTGCGCCTCGCATATGTGCTGCCTTTCCAAATGTGAAGTTCATCATAGGTGGGTATATTTCTTGGCCTTCGTCATGGCTTCTTCTGAAAAATCCACCAGGTGGAGACGGCCCCAAGCTCAATGACCTGCTCCAGGTACGAGAAAGGTACCTTCTCCAAGATCGGATAGAACTTCTCGGGCCTGTTCGACACCGTGACGTGCGAGATGTAAGTTCGTTCAGCTCATTCCCAGCACAGTGACTTACGCGATGACAATCTGTCGCACCCATCCAAGGTCCTCGTCCGTGGCTCGATCTTTTTGAATACATCGCTGACGGAATCCTTCGGCATCGCTATCCTCGAAGCTGCATGTACGGGCCTATATGTCGTGTCCACCCGTGTCGGTGGTGTGCCCGAGATTCTCCCCGAGGACATGATCTCCTTTGCCAACCCCGACGAAGATGGTGGGTTCTTGTTCTTTCGCGACTGAACATTCCCAGCTTGATCCCCTCTAAACCCGACGCTTGACACTGACTTCACGACCCAGACGTATTCCGCGCAATCTCAGAAGCTGTCCACATAGTTTCCCAAGGTAATCACGACCCTTTGGAAGCCCACGAGCGCGTAAAAAGCTTCTACGACTGGATGCAAGTGGCAGAACGCACGGAGAACGTGTATAACACCGTCATCAGATCAGAGCCGATAGACTTCTGGACACGGGTGCAGCGGTGAGTGTACTCGCGGCTTGCGTTGACCGATTGGCTGATGAGTGGGGTCCAGTACGATGACTTTGGGTCCGTTTGCTGGCCTGATCTATACTGCAATTTTGATCGTGGATTGTCTGTTTTTCTTGTTCTTGGAGTGGTGGATGCCGCGGGAGGACATGGATTTTGTACAGGCACACTGGAAGCCGGAGGTATTCGCAGAGCTGGCACAAAATGCCTCACAAGCAGGAACGCAGCGAAAAGCGTATATACGTGAAGAGCGCGGACGCGTAGATATATAGCTGCAGTATCGAAGGAACTGGGAATTGGAGTTGCGTAGACCAATGTCCAAGAACGCACACACGCAAACGAGAAATAGAATGCACCACATAAGGAAGTAGATGAAACGAGAATGGAAAGTAGGTACCACAGCATAAGTGAGGATCGAGAACAAAAAAAAGGCAGCAGACATAAGAACCTGAACCCCCTGCTCGAGTCAGCGTCTCCCCTTCCTCGACTTCGCCCCCCTCCTCTTCGGCCTCTTCAATCCCTCGTAATCCTCAACATCCTGCTCCATAGATACATCACCCGTCATCATCTCCTCCCTATCCCTCTTTACGGGCAACTGCACACGATCAGCAAGCGAATGTGACTTGATCGGACCACCCCCATCTAGCGTCAATCGATCCAACAACGATGCACCGCCACCGCCGCGATTAGGTGTCTCTCCGTCTTCGGGGTATCGGCGTCTCTCACCGCTCGGCGAACTTGAGCCAAAGCGTCTGCTTCCATTTATCCCAGGACGTTCCTCTCGTCTCTCTCGTCTCGATCCCCTCCCGGACCGAGTCCTCCCCAGATCACTAGGCGGTCGTGGAGGCAAACCGTTTGCCTGGAGCATCATCGCGCGCTCAGGGTGCATAGGCGGCGCAGCATTACGATCACGGTCGTCCTCTTGAACTACAGGCGTAGACTGAGCAACATAATGATCTCCCCTCGCGTCCTGGAAACTTTCTCGCGAGGGCTCCGGGATGTACGTGTCGCGCGTAGGAGGAGACTCGGGGATGTATCTGTCCATGCCACGTCTCCTGTGTGTTGACGGAGGTGGAGGGGTGTTCTGCCTTTGTCTCGCTGGAGGGTCCAAGTCTAGATCATCACGACGACGGGAAGTATGATCCACAGGAGATAGGGGTCTCTCGCGATATCGTCTCTGATCCTCGCCCTCCGAGCGATAGTGGAGGACGCGAGGTGGAGTCTCCGGGCGACGAGGTAGGTGTGAGCCTCGACTAGGCTGCCCTATCGCATCACGGATAGACGTCATCGAAGAGTCTCTAGAGAGCGGAGGAGGTGTAGCACGGGTTGTGTCATCGGGGTATGGGGCGGAACGAAGGCTGTCTGGAGACATGCCCCTCTGGGGACGCATGGGCTCGGGACCGTCCTTTGGTGGACCAAATCGAGACTAAATTGAAAGTTAGATGATAAGTCGTTAGCTACAAACTGATAAACCTTACCGTTCCTAGTACAGCTCGTGGCGGACGAGCAGGTAACCCCGCAGGGCGTCCTGATTCGACAGGTGGCAGAGCACGGCGGTTAGAAGGCTGCAGAAAGTCATGTCAGCCGAGTTGCACCCTCGATTGAACTCATAAAGCACTCACAGGGGACAAACGTACGTCCTGGCGCTGCCCAGACTCGGCCGGCGCACCACGATCAAGCATATCAAGATGAGGCTAGATACAGTCCAGAAGTTCAGCTTCGCCATTCAGATCAGACATAGTGGAATCTCACAGGACGCTCATACTCCTTTTCGCGATTCAACCTGCCGACAGGTTCCGTATTACCACCAGACATCACAGCGCCCCTACGACCTCCACCATTCAAGGGAACCGGGGGAGGAGGCACGCCGCCAGAGAATCTGTTCCGGCTACCGATAGGCGTACTGTTCGTCCCCGACAACCGCATGTTCGGAGCATTGATTTGGGGTCGTGAATCAGCGGCGCGACGCGTCGACTCCCTCTACAGTCCAAGGAATCAGCATGCACCTACCAAACCTCAGAACTATGAGGCCTTACCTGGGAGAGAGTTGGATCCGCAGGAGCGTGACGTTCTTCCCACTGACGATCTCTCACCACAGCTGAACGTGAGTGGTCGTCATACCTCAAATCCAAAGGTTCACGATCCACATAACCACCTATCACAAGGTACCTCCATCAGTAAAATTCCACCGCAAAACGATGAAAAAAACTCCACCTCTCTCCCCGTCCATCGCCCTCGGATGCCTCGGCGCCTCACGCTCATCATCCACGGCGGGTCGTTTGGGAAGATGGCTAGGCCGTTCCGGCGCCAACAGTATGGGGTCAGCCGACCTAGGTGGAGTGTCATCAACATCCATTACAATATCACGATCACCGCGATCCCTCGACGACTCAGGCTGTGGAACATAAGAATCCATAACTTGCGCGCCCCCGTTCGCGCGGGATTTGGACCTGAGTGAATGTGGGCGGTTTCCTGCACGGTCGGTAGGCGCGGAGTGATTGGCTGGTTCTCTTGTGGGAGGCGGAGGCGGGGAAGGCGTGCGTCGGCGCTGTACATCGTTCGCGGCGGATCTAGTGTTAGAGTTCCGAGGTTCACGTAGCGGCGGCGAGCCAAGCGGTAGAGCGGGGGCAGACGCCGAATACCCATTATCACGCTGAGAAGTAACAGGTCTTGAACCCGGGCGAAACACTGCGCTCTGCGGAGGCAACGGTGTCCTCTTTCTGGATCCTGACCCTGAACGCGTGGGGGAAAGGGTGAAGAAGAATGAGATACGCAATGGCGCATGCACGCGAGTCGGCGTTGGCGTGAGGATGGGTGCTGTGTAGGATGGCTGAATGATACGTACGTTGTGCATCGGACGATGATGCGGGATGTTTTTGGGCATCATCGCGTGATAGAGGGCGCGACCTTGGAGCGTCGTCGTCGGTACCGTGGTATGCATCGTCAGTGCGGGCTCCTTGCCGCATGCTGTCCTCATAGTTATCTGACTGTCGGTAATCAGATCGAGCGGGAGCAGCATCAGCCTGCGGAAAGCGGCTCTTCTGCCTGGAAAGTGGCGCTTCGGCGGTCGTATAAGGGGCCATTCCCGAGTCCTGCGAATCACGAGTGTAGATGATAGGCGATATCGGTCCTAAAGAAGAAAGAGGGGAGGGAAAGTTTTACAAATGGGGGTGCACACAGAAGGAAGGGGGGACAAGTGGTAAAAAGGGAGGAAGAAGACATGGATCCATGATGAGCGTCCGTGTGTCCACGCGAGGAAGAAGTCGAACAACAAAAAGGGAACAAGATGGGTATCATACAGCGCAGCTCGACTCCCAAGGCTTCGCGAGACGTCTGCGTGATGCTCCGTCCTCCACCTCGGGAGGAGCAAAGTGCGCGCCTAATACGAGGGGTGGGAGGTGAGGATGCGGATAACGTACTCTGAGTGGATGACCTGTCAGTGTCTCGTGGTGGATTGCGACGTTGTTCGTGATCCGAGGGTGCAGCGGAATCGTGGTCACGTTCTCTATGCGGGTGGTCAATTTGTACAGTGTCACGTGCAACCCAAATGCGGTCTTCAGCAGACAAGGAAGAAGCAGCAGGAGCCTCGCGATGAGTGCCATCTCGATCGCCGTAAGAGCCATTGGGAGAGACAGGTCGACGAGGCGGAGGTCCGATGTCGTTATCCCGAGTGCGAGACGGCGTAGGCGAAGACCGAACGTTATGTCTATTACTTGGGACATAGGAGTCTGGAATATAGGTATCACCAGCAATGAGGTGAGTTGGAGCAACAGATCGATCTTCACGCCGACCGGTAGTTTCCCCAGGTCGATAGTGACGATCGTCGTAGGACAAATCATCGCCGTCTGAACGACCTACACGTGAGATTACGGTTTCATCACCTCTGCTTGGCAATGATTTGTCAAGGGGGTCATCACGAGGATCAGAGCGTTGTCCACGCTTCTCGCGAACAGGAGCACTGGCCGGACGAGTCCAAGTAGACTCTTCAGTCCGGACATTGTAATAGTAAACGCCACGACCGTTTCTGGGATGCTTGACTTCCCAGCCGGGTGGAAGTGGGTCATCAGAGTCAATTCCAGCGACTTTTGAGGCTCCGCCATTTCTCTTGTCGCGGTCGGGGCGACTAACCATGGCTGTAGCTTCAATGATGGACGGGTGAGAAGGATGGACGAACGGCACACTAGACACAACCGGTTTTGGTGGTAAAGCGTGTGTGAGCTTTCCAAACGAGTGTGTGCGACCGAGCAGAGGTGACTGCTCCGGTGCGACACTCTTGCGCGTATCCTTGTGCTGCTTTTGAGGTGTTCCAGGATTGGAGTCTGCGCGCTCTTGTGGCAGCTGCTGCGACGTGCGCTGTTGTGCGTCAGGGTGACTCTTGGGAACCTCTGCTTTTACCGTCGTCGTCGTCGTCGTCAGTTGGACACTCCTTTCAGGAGTGTGGCCACGACGTTGGGTGGTACCCTGTGGAACGCGAGACTGGTAAGTCAAAAATTCGTCTTCCTCGTCGCCACCAAGTGACACAGCGTCTTCTGCGTCATCCTCGGCGGCAAAACTGCGCTGCTCGCTGTCTGCCACACCCTCTTCCTCTTCGTGTCCCCAATCCAGAATCTCCGTGTCGTCTTCCATGATGAGCGGGGGGCTTAATGTCGGTTAGGGAAGAACGACGACGACCTCGAAGAAACGCCCTTGTAGTGAGCCGAGAACACGCGCCGATTGAAATATTTGAGTCTCCGATCGCGGTGCCGCCCGTTGCAGTGACCGAGACAAAGTTAAATGTTCCGTAGTATTCAAGCAAGTAGACCCCAAGGTAATCTGGAATTAGCCCTCAGGTAGTCTTCCCTCCTCTTTCAAGGTGTCTCGTCCAAGCACTCTTTTTCGACGCCCAAGAATCGATGCAGACATGGCCATCCTTCCCCTGACATCACCCTCCTACCCAAACCACAACACAGGACCCTCCGCCCCCGTCTCGGTATCGAATCGTATACCGCTGATATTCCGGAGGTTGCATCGGTTTCAGCAAATGGTGGGGAGCTTTCGTTGTTATGTGGGTTTAGTTTATGCTGAATTCCTTGCGTGTTAGGACTTTGAGGTCGCGCTATGGCAGTTGTCATATTTATGCCTCGCCCCAAAGAGAGTGTGAGCTGCTCTGGTGTCATATAGATATGTATATGGCGATTGACGGAATAAAATAGCTATCGCAATGTATATTACCACAAACGTGAGTATGCACCTGTTTCATGGAAACCGGTCAGAGTTTATCATTTGTCCTACTTTCAGAGACGAAAAACACTTGGGCAAGAGACGATCCAGCAATATTGATCCTCCTCTTTGGCTGTCTCTTTGGTAAGTCTCTGAAACAGACCTTATGGGACGCAGCTCTAATCATTCCTCGCAGTCGCGGCAATGGCATGGTCCTTCGTATACTCCTACTCGTTCCTGGCAGCCGTGAAACTTGCTTTCGTTATGATACTACGGGACTTTCTCCTAGTCGGCGTCATAAGCGCAACCCTCTTACGGTTTGGGCGGCTCTTATCCCACAATTCCCTCAGCTGACTCGTCCACCTCACTAGCCTATTTGCCAACAGAGTGCTGTTGTCACCTTCCTCTCATTCATCCTCAACGGACACGTCAGTCGAATGGGCATACGCCTTCGACGTCCATACCAATGCATTCTTCCCTCTCTATCTGACCTTGTATATAGCGCAGCTATTTTTGCTTCCTATCATCTCAAAGGACAAATGGGTATGCCTCTTGGTCGGCAACACGCTTTATCTTGCAGGGTACGTGTTTCGCCTTCGCCTACATACACCTACATCCTCAACTCCTCTTCTAGATTCGCTCAGTATATCTATGGGGTTTACCTAGGTCTGAGCGGTAAGCCCGACCCGCATCACGCTTCTCAAGGACTCAATCTGATCCATTGACAGCTCTACCATTCCTGATACGCGCGGAGATACTTCTCTCGCCGCTACTACCTCTGTTTGCGAGTTATGTCGTATCGCTGCTTGGGTTCAATATTGCGAATCATGTTTTGCAAGTATATTTTGCCTCGTGACACGCGTACGGATGCAATGCATTTTTTGTACCCTCGTCCCCGTTATCGGAAGTGGAAGACTTGCTGCGAGTGGAATTGCGTTGCCCCCTTGGGCAGTGGGCGTGCGGCTCATATGTCGCGGCCACCCAGAGAAGGACCAGTGCAGATCACGATGAACAACAATTAATAGCACCTCGTTTCCAAGTAAACATCCATCATTTACTTGTTTCACCACGTTGTCCATAAATTTAAAGACAGATTATCAGCATCGTCGTACTTGTTGTCTTTGCGATCCCCTTGCAATTGTGAATTTGACCCTGTCTACTACATCTGGCATTTGAACCCCGCCACCTGGTATCCGTACCCGCACCCTTGTCTTCTTACCTCATTTCACCACCGCCAGTCCTAACGAGCACCCAGTCCGATTATCCAACGATCAAAGACACCAAAAGAGATGGTGCACATCGCCCAAGCCCACGTCGAGAAAGCAATTGAACAGATCCAGCACAAAAAACCACCCCCCAACATCGACTTTACACAACACCTCCTCGAAGATGGGAACACCATCAGTACCCAAGAACGGGTGGTTAAAGACGTACGTTTTCCTTACTTTCCTCGTTGTCTCTTTCCTTCGATGGTCGTTGGTTGTTGACCCAATCTGCCAGGTACAAGCCCCAGCGATGAGCTTACCGACGGACGCTCAGTTCTTCTCCCGACATGATCCTACAAAACCCGATATCGCTTTTTTGAAGAATCATTTTTATAGAGAGGGACGGGTAAGCGAGGATCAGGCGATGTGGATTATTGAGAAAGCAACTGCGCTGTTGCGTGCCGAGCCAAATGTCCTCCAGGTTGATGCCCCGATCACAGGTCCGTGCTTTTGCCCGTTTGCTCGTATCGTGCTAACGGGATTTTGTTGGTGGGTGTAGTCTGTGGTGATATCCATGGTCAATATGTGCGTATTTTGGGCGTTCGTGGCGTCGTAACTGACATGGGTGACATCCACCGTTTTACCAGTACGATCTCATGAAACTCTTTGAAGTTGGTGGCAGCCCCGCTGATACGAGATATCTATTCCTCGGGGATTACGTCGACAGAGGGTACTTCAGCATCGAGGTGATCCGCCTTCTTCTCCGCGGATCGAGTCGCTAATCAATCCCATTCGCGCCTCCCAGTGCGTGCTGTACCTCTGGTCACTAAAAATATGGTACCCCGATACCCTCTTTCTCCTCCGGGGAAACCACGAGTGTCGGCATTTGACCGATTACTTTACTTTCAAACTCGAGTGTGCGTGATTTTCTCCGAATCCGGCTCCGCACTTGCAGGCATAGCTGACGGGGCACTTGAGCAGGCAAACACAAGTACTCTGAGCGCATCTATGACGCATGCATGGAGTCTTTCTGCGCCCTTCCCCTTGCAGCGGTTATGAACAAGCAGTTCTTGTGCATACACGGAGGGTTGTCCCCGGAGCTTAATACGCTTGACGATATCCGTGCCGTGAGTTCTCCTTCTTAGGTGGCCTCAGCGCTCTTTGCATATATCGCCCGCATATATGCGTACTCGAGCTCACACCATTTCCAGATCGACCGATTCCGCGAGCCACCTACGCATGGTCTCATGTGTGATATCCTCTGGTCGGACCCCGTGGAAGATTTCGGACAGGAAAAGATGAACGAGAGCTTCGTGCATAATCACGTCAGAGGGTGCTCGTACTTCTTCACGTATGTGGCGCGTTTTACTTCCGAGAGGACGGAGACTGACGTTGATGTGCATGGGCAGATACCAAGCGGCGTGTCAGTTCCTCGAACGAAACAACCTTTTATCCATCATCCGCGCACACGAGGCCCAAGATGCAGGGTACGTTCCCTCCCTCCCTTACCCTCCCCTCTTACTCACCCAACCCCTAGCTATCGCATGTACCGCAAGACCAAAACTACCGGCTTCCCCTCAGTAATGACGATCTTCTCCGCGCCTAACTACCTTGACGTATACAACAACAAAGCTGCCGTCCTCAAATACGAAAGCAACGTGATGAATATCCGCCAGTTTAACTGTACGCCGCACCCGTACTGGCTGCCTAACTTTATGGATGTGTTTACGTGGAGTTTGCCGTTTGTTGGGGAGAAGAGTACGTTGTCCTCACCCCGCCTTTTCCTTCCCCTTCGTTCCTCCTTGTACGCTGCGGCACGGTGCTGACGGTTAGTGTTTGGGGTGTTATAGTCACGGATATGCTGGTCGCTGTGCTTAATACGTGCAGCAAAGAAGAACTGGAGGAGAGCGATGAGGAGGAGCAATTGGTTTCTCCCACATCGCTTGCGGAGGATACAGTCGAGCGGAGGAAGGTCATCAAGAATAAGATCTTGGCTGTTGGGAGGATGGCGAGGGTGTTTGCCCTTTTACGGTTCGTCCTTCCGCCCTCCTTCCTTCCTTGCACCAGTGATTGGGGGTGCTGACGGCGTCTTCGGATAATAGTGAGGAGTCAGAGAAGGTTTCAGAGTTGAAGAGTATATCTGGATCTGGGAAGTTGCCTTATGGAACACTCGTATTGGGTACAGAGGGCATTAAGGATGCCATCTCAGGATTCGAAGACGCGTACGTCCTACTTCCCTTACTCCCCTATCCCACCTCACCTCACTCACCGCAGACGAAAATCGGATATCGAGAACGAACGTCTACCACCCGAGCTCTTCGACGCCGAAGAAGCCAAAGCCTGGCTCGCCCAACACGCCCACTCGCAATCTCTCCCCGACTCCCCTGCCGACCCCTCCCAATCTCACTCGCAGTCTTTCTCCCTGTCCCTCTCCGCGTCAAACAGCACCCTCGAAGAAGCCCTCTCCTCCGGCTCCATCTCCTCCTCCCCGTCTGGTTCCTCCTTCGGGGGCCCGCCGACCCCAGGTTCGGGTTCGCCGATTTCGCCACCGCCGAGTAGGGTTCCATTTAAAGGGCGCCATGGAAGACAGGCGAGTTTGGGGACTACGATGACGAGTCCGTCCACCAGGAGGCGGAGTTTGGAGAGTACGATTTCGATGATTCAGGAGGCGCTTGACGGGAAGGACTTGGAGACTGCCGCTCAGCAGGCTGCGGATGATAGTGGGAGATCGGGGTCTGGGTCGCCGAGATAAGTGGGAATATGGACGTGCAAAGTCACGGAGGGGAGGAGGGAGGATTGTGTAATACCCCCTTTTGCAGGCAGCGTTCATTTTTCGCACGATGGACGGTTTTCTAAAGATTGGTCGTTTTAGACGTGTACTCCGGAGATTCTGTGTTTCTTAATTATTGTACTGAGGCTTTCAAAATCAAGTTGTATCCAGCAGCTTCGCAAAATCCTTGGGACTAGGAGCTCTCGAGGAGACAAAGAATGTGTATTCAAGTACAGTACCAAGAGGAAGATACGCCCTGGCAACTAGTATACAGTAGAGCAGCACTCCATTTCCACCAAACTGATGCGCACCTGGAGGACAGGTTAGCATGAACGAGACGATCGACGCAGAAAGCGCAGCCTCAGAAAAACAACCTTTGTCCTTCATAAAAATCGGACATATGCTTGTATAGTTTTATAGACATCCTTCGGAACGTGTAAAGAGCGTAAATTGATCGCTCACCTCGGAAAATTTGAATACTCTCGACGCGTCGCAGACCTTACATCATTACATGTGGACATATCATATGCCTATGGGGGATTTGGGTCAGTACGAGGTCAAGGCATGAATCCGAAGACTCAGTTGGTGATGCATGTTCGAGTAAGGGATCATTGGAGACCGTCACCGACTCGGGAAATGGAAAAATATCTTCATCGAAGGGGGGATGAAAATGAGACTCACCGAACTGAGGGTCATGCGGGCATCATCAACGCCATATTTTCTGACCTATATAGTCGTGTTTCTAGCTCAGCTCTTAGCGGAGCTCGAACGTTATATCGGTGAGTATATAACCTCGAACGCACATTCAGTTTTTGCTGGGACTCGCTGCTGGACCTCGACGAGTCCATTATTCAACTATGCAATAGTGAGTTTTTAGTTCTTTTTGCACGGGGACCTTTCAGTGTGTCTTCTGTGATGAATCCTACTATTCAGTTCTGCTTCCGAAAGAGAGCAATCTCTTGTGGACAACCTCATACCAAAACTCTCAATTCTGACCTTTTCATCTGCCTCGTATCAATTATCCCAGCCTTTGCTAATCATCTTTATAGAACTTTGAATCAAGTCCTTTGAACCGGTTAAAGTTCAACTAGCCAAGGGTAAGTTTCCTTGCGTCATTTTTTCTCTTTGAGGACGAAACCCAAGTTCATCCATTCTTTGAGTTTACTCGGTCGATGCGCTCCTGCATGAACCGCTCTCCGATGTATTTCGGGGAGTCGTACGTGACCTATCTCGTCTTGAGATGATTGCGTTGGTTCTGTGGCTGTTGCACGTCGAGGGACATGAAACCCTGGCTTTTCTGAACTCTGGATTGTACATTGTGAAGCAATCTTTGCTGATTTTGTACATTCTTTACAGGTTTGTGCCTTGTTTTCGTGGTTTTCGTGTACTCTGTAGTAGTCGATAGTAATCTCATGCACAACAATTCTTCCCATCACGCGCATGTGATCAACTCAAGATCGCCACAACTGTGGCGTGTCTGTATCTCAAGTATGCATGAGACAGTGTCAGTAGTTCATTCTTTCAATCCACATACTCGACTATGCTTAGAACCGTGAGCTTGGGCCAATTGAAACTTCAAGAGAAGAGAAACTACACCGCCATTCCTACCGGATGTGGCAAGCAGCCTGTCAACCCACCTGATGTGATGTGACTTTAGCAGCTGACAGGGGGATGGCATCCGGATTCGTCCGGTCTGGTCGGTAACATGTGGAATGCAGCGCGAGAGCCGCCGGTGCATTGTGACTTGGGGCTGGAGTTCAGATGAGAACCCCAGACCAAGCCAGCTCGCTGCCGCAGCTGATTAATATTGTGATACTCGGGGCAGTACTCCCACGCTCAAATGTCAGAGAGAAACATAAAGAAATTGACTTATCTCAGGCGGGCTTGTTTTCTAAGAATTTCTGAAGAGACAGAAATATTTATATTGAGAAAAGGAACATTTTGAGATAGAAGGCTTATAACTTAAGTGAAGACTGAGTGAGCGGCACCGATAGCTTTTACTTGCTCCTCCTCGCAGTCATTCCCACGCTCAAAGGTCAGTCAGTCGGAGGTTCGACCAGTCACTCACGTGACATGTTTGCTG
>KN839852.1:91551-158419 GCA_000827185.1 Hydnomerulius pinastri MD-312 | reverse complement strand
TCTTATTACTGTACCATACTTCCCAATGAGATTGATGCTCCTGATTATCTCGAATGTGGTGATAGTAGCAAGGAAACGGTACAACGAACATTGTAATAAGGGAATATGGTTTTCCATGATGTCGTGCTGGAACACAGATGATAACTTGACAATGATATACATCTGGAGCGCAACCTGGGCCAGGCTGTACTCCGCTCTGACTTTCCGTGATTGTGATCCCAGCCGGCATTGATTTTCATCCTTTTCTTGATGGCAGCCCGATATCAGCTGGACTCGGCTGGGGTGGCAATCTTCCCGATCTGGCTATAGAATGTGGATCCCACATATGGCCCGTATGGCGGTGTACCCGGCACCGATTGCTAGCGCCTTCCTCCGAACCTGGACAGTATGTCTGCTTACATCTAGCTTAGGGCTCACTGGTGTTTTCCTTGTAGGTTCTCTTCAAGCTATGCCTGTCATGCCATGTTCATCGCTCCTCCAAGAACCTTACATGACACATGACTCCCCTGCCCGTTCTCAGACGCCCGGGCATTGACGGTAAACGTTGTTCACACGAGCTTCACGTACAGGTTGAAACTTTGCCTTCCAAACCGAGCGTCCCTCGATGAGCGCTCTACGTCTCGGGCTGTCGCTGAGAATGTTATCAATGTGAATGGAACGTGTCCAGATTTTGTATTATGTGATTAGATGCGCTCAGCTCCGTTGTAGGGTGTTCTTGCACTGGTCTTGGAACGTTCCACTGATTCAAGTTACTATATCTCAAGAAGAATATAAAGAACGACGCAACCAGAAGATGACGTGCATCGAAACGTACTGCTCTGCGTGTCCGCTCCCGTATCTCACAGTTGATCATCATGTCTGCCAGTGATATCGCGATCACGCTACGGTACTTCAAGGAGATCTGGTACTGGCAAGGTAAGTCCCCGACATCACTAGAGGGTTCGGGGCGCTCATCCAGGGGACGATCCAGTTGCAGGCGGCGTGGCATTATTCTATGACTATCGTAAGCCTGATATGGGAGTACTCTGATGTTCGTTTCTGAACTGACCCATCATGGCTCGATGATTAGTTCTTTTGATCGATCGCGAGGTATGATTCCCGGCCGTTTGCATCAGGCAAAATCTAACTGTGTATCTCTGCGCGGTTAGGTCGGGCTGATCTGGGTAAAATCGGGGTCGTGCTTAAGGGGTTCCTCGAACTAACTATGTAGCAGAAACAAAAGTGGACCCTCGTCACTCTACTATACGCTGTGGTAAGTTTCGCATGCTTGTTTAAAGGTCAGTTGTAACTGCCATCTAATACCACCTTTAGGTCCGATACCTAAGTTTCCCATTGGTAGTGTATGCATGCAAAGCCGTAAACTTCGAGAAAAGCTCAAGACACTAATGCTTTCTGTGTTGCAGTAACACCGCAATTTGTAAGCTGACGTGGGGCCTCTACCCGCAAAAATGATGCTGATTGACATATCATAGCCATGGGCAACATCAACTGGACCGGCCAAGTAAGTGCAGCTTCAGTACGCCATCAATCTGCTCTAAAAAAAAAAACTCGTAGGAGTGAGAACTTTGTCGTTTTTACTTGCTTAGCACGATGTATCTGACCGCTTGGCGTTCGAAATCGTTCCAGATGTGAGTTTTAGTCGTAAGTTATGTCCCGAAACTGCCTAACTGAAGGGTATTTTTCAGGTCTTGTTTTATATGAAATTCGCGTTTGGGCCCCGTGCGTTTATAAGATAGCCATGGACGGTTTGTCTCTGTGTTCCCAGTAAAGAAACTGAGCGTCGAATTCTATTTTGTAGTGATCATGATGAAAAGGATCCGCGCTCTCAGCAATGCCTCGAGCCGTTTCGTTGGCGCCTCGAAATGGATTTGGATCCTCATGGTGCTCTGCTGTGTCGCAAAATATGCAGCGACCATCATCCTACTGATGCTGGGAGTAGGCCCAGGCAGCCATATCACTGGTGAGCTTTTGGTCCCTAAAACAAGAAAATCTGGCTGCTCACTGTACGGGCCGCTCAGCTGCTGAATATGAGTTCAACGGAACTTTCATGTGCGGCACATTCCTGCAGAACACTGGGTATTTGATATCGGCGGACATCCCTGCGATGTGCTTTGAGATCCTTCTTTTTGTGCTAGCTCTGTTTTACTTTGCGCTTGATGTCTCGGAAAGCTATCGGCCTCTGAACCTGCCCACCCCATCTGCATATCCACGGTCCAGCGATACACAGCCAGAGGATCAGAAAGAAACCGAGGTGAACAAGCTGATGCACATCATTGGTCGTGACAGTATCATATATTTCGCGCTGTAAGATTTTTTGCTGCAGGTCCACTTTTTTCGTTGGAGCTTACACTTACACGTCTTTGTTCAAACAGCAACTTGGCTGCGACCCTTCTGAATGTCGGGGATTGGCAAACAAGCACTGCTGTTGGTACATCTCTTTCTACAGCAACACAATCTCTAAGCCAACGACACAGACCTCCTATGCCCCAATGGCGATGTCCATGGAAGCGTTCGTTCCGTTCTGCTTCGTCCCTCGCCTGGTGATCAATGTCAGGGAATGCGACCGAAAGGCTCACATGCGCGGCTACAGTGACGCCGACAACCGTCCCACACGAGGCCTACGGCGTCCAGACCAACAGATTGACAGCTTGGCCTGATTGACCCAAGCGTGAATATGTATGGTGGTGAAAATAGAAACGGGGAGAGAGAAGGGTTGAACCGGATGGATGAGATGATGCCGTGCATATAGCCCCATCGAGCCTGTAGACGCTTGGATCGCCTATTATTTAGTTCCCCTTGAGTGCCACCGTTCGCAGGCTTGGAATCTTGTTTCGCTAGAACACTTCAATTTCGTTGCCCACCGGAGTCCACTCTCGGTTAACATGCAGGCTAGAGACCATGTGTCCACCCAGCGAACAGTTCGCGACGGATGCCTATTACTCGCGGACATACCACTCGATATCATCTACCTCATTTTGGATTATCTCTCCCTCCAGGACTTTATCACCTTCACCAAGGTAAGCCTACCAGCGACACTGGTCCCTGGGATACCACTGAGATTAACTTAGGTAGCCAAATTCTGCCGAGGCTTGTTGCACCATGATATTATCTGGCGCAGACTGTATCAACGATCCACGCTTCCATTGCCTCCTGGTCCTGCAGAATGGCAATCTGTCTCTGACCTCTCGGACCCACTCATCAAAAGTACGAAGGTGCAGATTAACTGGCCTCCAAACTTGAGCCGCCCCCAGATAATCAGGTCTCGTCACATACCGATAAATCGCGATGACGCCGGCTTCTCTGTAATCCTGGATAGGTGGATTCTTGTCGCGGGAGGGTCGAATGTGTTGTGCTATGACTCGCATTCCACCGCCCTTGAAGAGTCAGCTAAGGTTCTTATCAATGGTGGTGATGGTGGACGTATCCAGTCCATAAAGAGCGCATGGAAAGCATACGCGGACGGACGAGTCGCGGCTTTCGCAGCGATATACGTAGAACAAGAGTTGTAAGTGCCTTCATATTATATCACTTGCCAGTACAGTGCTGACAAGGGCTAAAAGGAAGATTATGCGAATCATCATGGCCTCTGGTGAACCATCGGGAGCGGAAATCATTGTCACAAGAGACCTTTCTTCCTTCAGGCACCTCGCCCCTATAATAGCAGCTGGCCTGGCTATGACCTTGCGTCACCGTCTGCTCATAATAACCTTAGGCAGCTATGGGCCAGACTGGGAAACATCCGAAAGACTCATTATTCTGGACGCTGATACCCTTCGCCAGTACCACATTCCGAAACTCGCATCAGAGGCAGTGAGCACTGGGCTGCACGGTGACCATTCCTAAGACTGATAAGTTCCACGACAGGTGCCAATCATCCAAAGTCAGGATGTAACCAGCGTTTTTGAGACGCGAACCCATCTAATCAAGTCAAGGAGTACCTATACCCGTGAAGCCGGGTGGCATTCCTTCCTAGAATGCTTCCCAATACCCCCCGTTAATACCCCTCCGGAAATCACGATCCTCGAATGTTCTCACCAAGATCAAATCCATGACATCAAATTACAAACCCCTTTCCTTATCCAAGACTCACTCGAAGGTCCCCAGACAGGCCAAATATCATTCACCATTGGCGGTCTTTTGCTCGACCCATTTCGTACAAACCGTCCATCATTGAGCGTCATCGACGTGTGCCTCGAAGCTGCAGGAGGCATCTCATGCGAGCGAGTCGACATTCTTCGTATGCAAAACGCAGGGTCCCTCCGCCTGGATTCGTTAAATGGGCATGCGCGCGGCATATGTCAAAACGCAACGAAGCCTGAGCTGACTGCCTTTTCGTTTGACTACCAGCCAGAGCTGACTACGTTCAGCTGGTCGGAACCCATACGGATACCAGAAGAGAGCTACTTTCGGAGAAAGCTTGTTACATTCGATGCTTTTGGGGGAACGGCGTACTTTGATGTGACTGGTACAAAGAGTGGCCGGGTAGTGGAGATCCTAGACTTTGCTAGTGATTTGAAGCAGTCTGGGGAGCCTGCGAGACGAGGATGGTCTCGCGGGAGAGGGTCCAGTCGCACCAGCAGTAGTCGCATCCTGTACCCACCGGCTAGATGAGGAAGGGAACCTAGTGCACGGGGCTCATCTGACATCACCTAGGGCCTATGCCTTTACAATAATTCCCAGGCAAAGACATAACACCGAGCCCTCGATAATCCCTGGCATTCCTTTAGAATATTTTGTAGAGTTGATCAAGGATTACTTAGACCGCCAAATCATCTAACTTTTTCAACGTACAAGACATGCCTTCCTAATACGTTGTCGGAATGAAATCTTCTGTGACATCCTCTGCACAAGTCCGCACAACCTCTGCATGTTTGATTAATCTTGACTCCATGCGTAAAAGGCGTCGAGTAGAAATCATTGTTGAGTATCGACCATCCAAGCACGGGACAAGCAAGGTTGCGTGACACGGTCAAGAGATTCGGGATGGTGTAGATATTTTCACGAATTGTGAGCTTTTCATCAGATACCTTGTTGATGTCGGCCTCGCACTTCGCTTCTTTGTCCTCATTATCAGAGGTTAACTTGGTCATGCTGTTTGCAAGTAGCTAGTGGATGCGAAGCTCCGCCATGGAAAGGATCGGGGAGAGAAATTGGTTATGAGGTTTTCAGTATACGAGACAGAGCTGCGAATATTGTAGAGAGTAGTAAGATGAATGCATATTCCACGTAATGTGTCATTCTGAATTCCGATAATTGACAGATTACACAGGAGCCGCCACAAAATCGAGCAGTGCTAGCAGAGCATCGGACAACCACACCGACCTACAAATGCACTGTCACTAGACCCCGAAAATCAGCGTCTCGTACTCCATACTCGTTGCATCCAGGGACCGTAAAAGATATGATGCTGTCAGTAGACACCTTGGTCCATCCTCCGAGGGGATTGGATACGAGTAGATAAGCGAGTGAAAGCTTCTCAAGCTGAAATTGCTCGACCTGTTGTAACGTGTTCGGAATCCTATAGGACATATGGTAGTAGTTGTAAATTCCGAGCGCATATTTTGAAGGGCTGGAGCTGGGATCCGAATCAGACTCGGGTAGCACGCTGTCGCCATCCGAGCCGGAATTTATTTGCACGGTCAGCTCTCCGATACCATACTCCTCACAGTGGAGCACGACCTTGTTCTGAGGTCTCTCGACAGTGAGTCCCAGATGTGTCGCGACGCGAACAGGAAGGAGGAGCAGCGCAACTTTCAACCCCATACTCGTAAGTCGAATCTCTTGCTTCGAGAAGAACTTACACTCTGCGTACATCGACGAGGGATAGCCGTAGCAATCCGGAGAGGAAGGCAACGCGCGTGATATCTGCGAACTAGCTGAACTCCCGGCCCAGTTGAGGATACCGGGCTTCGTAGAGGATTGGGTGATAGCTTCAATAAGCCTGCAAAAGGCTCGCTGGGGCCCTTCTCCATACGCAATCGGGAATCGCACCCCGAAGATACCCATGAGGGAGTATGCCCTGTCTTCACCCCTGGTAGTTCGCCGTCTTGCCGCCCAGGGCATGTGCTCAGCCACGTAGTCGGGAGACGGACAGAACGTGAGGAGGGAAGATTCGGAGATTCCGGAAGATTTCGAAAGAGCAGTTAGGAATGGAGATGAGTGACAGTTCGAGATGTAAACCCCGCGACGTTCGATGTCACGACCTTCTGTGGTCAACGGAGCCCAATCCTTCCCATAAAACTTCATGTTCTGTGGTGCGAGGAGCTCTTGGAGAGTCCATCCTCTCCTGAACCACGCGTCAGTGTGCATATCACTGAGGGAAGTAGTTTGGGCGAGATGGACGATGCAGATGTATGCATTTTTGTACCACGTAAACATGGAACATATGGATTCGTCGAGCTCTGCGCTGCTACTTTTGTCAATACAGCAGGTATCGATCCACCCGAACTCTGTGCCACACGCGAGGGCGGTACGACAGAAGTGGTCGAGTTTATCATATCCCGGACCGACAGGTCTCTCCTCAGGCTTTCGCAGCATCTCGTGGTACGTCGGCTCTCCGTGTTCGATCCATCTGTGAGATAAGATGGCATATCTCACCACCTCCAAGACAAGTGAACGGATTGCGTCTCGTCGGAGGTCGTCTGGATAAAATCGGGGAGAATTATTCCAGTATAACTTGGACTGGATCTTTCTTTCGGTAACTTTCTTGAGTACCTGGTCTTGGAAGTGCTTCCTCGCGTCTTCGCGCTCAACGAGCTTCTTGTCTCTCAGTCGAAGGAGACGGATTGGCATCTCATCAAAGACGTAGCGTGAAAGTGTGTCTAGAATAATTTGGCGGAGCTGCAACAGAGCTTGTCAGACATCGTCCATATTGTAGAACCAGTAAACTCTGAAGTATGCATACCTGTTCAATCGATTGGGATTGGACTGGTTGTTTGAATTCAGAATCGGCAGAGAGGAACCATAGGTCGTCATCTGTGTCGGATAAGTCTGCGACAGCGTTCGCGTCGGATTGGTTGCCTGTGCTTGGACCCTCCCCCTCTTCCTCCTGTTCCTCTCCTCCATTCTCGGGTTCAGAGCAAGCACCTCCATCTGGTTGTAGTTCAGGTTGAAGGAAATGCGGGCTGTGACTGGAGGTTATAAACACGGAGGAAGCTAGCATCCTGCGTGTACAGATGTAGCCCAATGAGAATGAAGAGGAAGCCAGTAAGATCACGAAGACGACAAGTTGTGGGGCGCAAACGTCGAGCATGATTATAGGAGAATGGTAGGGATGTCGTCGGACTCGACTTTTTTTGATACGGAGATTGATCTGAGCCAGCAATAAAGAAGGGACCTTTGAACGGAGTATTGGTAGGTCGAGGAAACCTAGTACAAGGTTGCTGTGCATGGGCATGACGCAAAGCCATGAGGCAGCCGCACCTCCGCGGTGACAGTAATTATGGCCGTGAGTGCATGAGCGGAAGAAATGAACGATCCAGCTCCCACCGCAGCACCTCGGTCGGCAATTTAGTCAGCGACAGGGCCAGGATATTCAGGTCACGCACAAAGCACGGTGATGACAGCCAGTCGCCAATGTACCAAGCAAGTACCAAATAACAGAACTACGGAAGGCTCGGACAAAGCTACAGGTATGATTGGAAGGAGAACAGATGTCCCTCTGTCCGCGAGCTATATGTCCATGCGCACAATTTCGCTGTCATTGGCCGGGAGGTAACCGGAGTCGTTACAGTTTGGGACTTCGAAAGAAATGATGTTTTCTGTGGGTATTTTTGTCCAGCCAACGAGTGTAGATGCCAAGAGGTAGGCTACAGACAGTCGCTCTAGGTGACAGCCATCGGGTTGTTCGAAGTAGTTGTATACCCCAAGAGCCCAGCGGGGATCGAGCGCGCGGATGCTCCATTTCCCAGTGAACTTCGACCTAACAGCGATGTCTCCGATGCCATAGGCATCACAGCGGAAAGCGAGGTCATGTTGGTGAATGGGGGTAAGAGGGTGCAGCGGCAGGATGAGCAGCGAGACCCGCAAACCCATGCTAGTGAGCGACAAGTGTTGTCGTGAGCGAAATTTGAGATCCATGGCGGTGGAAACAGGATGATTGTAGCAATCTGGAGATGAGGGTATAGCACGCGAGATTTGCGAATCGCTTGGGTCTCCAGCCCAATTAAGGACCTCTGTTTTTGGAGAGTTCTGCATAATTGCTTCCAAAAGTCTGCAAAAAGCGCGCTGCAGGCCTTCTCCGTACACGATTGGAAAGGTGACATCAAAGATGCCCATAAGCGAGTACGCTCTGTCTTCCCCTCTGGTCGTACGCCTCTTAGAAGCCCAGGACATCCGAATGTGCACCATGGTCGCTCCCGGTAAGAATGAAAGGATATCCTCCTCCCGGATACCCGAACCAGAAGCCACTGCAGCGAACAAGGCTGTGTGGGCGCCCGACTTGTCATGATTTCCACGGTCAATGTCGTAGAGGGATCCCGTCAACGAAATCCATTGCGCTCCAAAGAACTTCAGTTTCTCTGGCGCAAGCAGTTCTTGCAGTGTCCATCCCCTGGTGAACCACGGGTCACGTGGCATATTACCGATCGACGTTGTCTGAGCAAGATATACGATGCAGACATGGGCTGTCTTGTACCACTTGAACATTGAGCGTATAGATTCGTCAAGTTCGGAGCTGCTAGTCTTGTCGATGCAGCAAGTATCAGACCAAGCATACTCCATGCCGTATTGGCGAGCCGCGTGGCAGAATTGTGCGAGCTTGTCGTACCCTGGGCCAACAGGACTTTGCTGCGTCAACATTTCCTGGTACGTCGGCTCGCCTTGCTCGAGCCATCTGTGCGAAAGGATGGCATACTGCGCAACCTTGCGAACGAGTGACTTGATTGCTTCCTCCCTAGAATCCTTTTCGTTGACCTCTGGCACAGTGGCGGCCATCCTCACGATACGATCGTAAAAATGCATCCGCACATCACCCCGCCCAACGAGACTCATGTCCTTGAGGGATATGAGGCGGATCGGCATCTCATCGTAAACGCGCTGAGTGAGGATGTCGAAGATCTCCTCTGCTAATGTCGGACCCTAGGTTGGCAGTCAAAGTGAAGTCAAAACGAGTCCGGGCACGATCCAGCTGAACAGACGAGTTACCTCAGGCTGTTCATACGAAGGTAACTTGGAGGGAGGAGAGAACTTTTCCTCCTTTCGCTTCCTACCCTTTCCCGGCCAGAACTTCATCACCCTACGTATATGTATTCGTGCTTATTTTTAACTGTGCGTAAATTGCAATATTGGCGAGACAGCTTACCATTCCGCTTTACAAGGCCAGAGCGTCCAGTTCTTGAATGCATTGCGAATAAAGATAGACACGAAAACTGCGGTAAACGCAGCAAGAACCAAGTGAGCCAACTTTAAACTACTTGGTGTTCCTTCCAACATCGGAAATATACACATCGAAGGCGCTTCACCACGTTCCAAAATTCTCTGCGAGCGAATGTGTAAACTGGCGATCGGCTAGGGCAAACGTTCAACGTTCAACTGTGATGAGTGCATAGCACACTTGAAAGCTGAAGTAGGTGGTTGGGTGGCCGGTACACTACCAGTTGCCACGCGGTGTCAACATGGCAATCTTCCTCGCATTCGTTGGTCATTCCGTCTGCACGGTCATGCCAGTGCTCCGAGTGCGACGCCATTCACGTGAGTGGTAGTTGAACGTTGAGCTGCTGTGACTCTGATGAACTTGAAGCCCATACATGCACTGGCAGTACATGTCAGTGCCGGTACGGTCTGGCCCAAGCACTGCAAAGTCTTCACAATGCCTGCCTGTTTCGTGACTCGACGAAACATCTGCCATATGGCTAGCCTTCTGTACCAGAGCCAAGGTTTCTAAAGTCTTGTATTGCACCTCATAATAATTCCTGATATTCCAGCATTGCCATACCATACATTAATGTGATTATAAGGGCTGCTCATAAAACTTGAGATCCCGTGATGGATAGTCTTGCAAATGCTCGATTTACCTTCAAGGCTCCATGACAATGGCATGCGACTCAACAGGTCATAGTAACTATCTTGGAGCATGGTCCATGAAGAGCAACAACCTCAACCCACTAGTTGTTTGTATGTTACTTCGGCCGCAGTCTGCCCGGGCCACAGTCCATCGATCTGAATACAAATTGACCTGCCATTAGCACCCGCCCCAGGCTGGAGTATGGAACAGAGGAGGCTGTTGCATTTGCACTCCGTACAGGTAAGCGCCGGTTTGCTTTCAAGTTGAGCAGTGAATGATATTTTGATTAGAAAAAAAATATCTGATGCCGCGAGCACTTGTCCAGGGATTCTGGCTCTGCTCTTCCTGCACCATGAACGCAGCTTGATGGGCACGAGGGGTCCAGCAACCAGAGCTTCGGACTTCCATGCTGTTGCAAAAATGGTGCGACAAAAACCCATAATCGTCAGGCTGCTTGCTAATTGTAGGATAGCCAGGCGAGATATTAACAGCTTTACATGCCGTTCTTCGCCACTGCTCAGGTTAATATACTAGTAGGGCCGTCTGCTAGGACTCGCACTCTTCGAGCTCCTTGTCCTCGAGGCACCGAGATAGGGCGGGCACTGACGATATCTTCATAGATAGAATTCTCCCGGACGACGCGGAGTGGCACCTGGTAGCGCTCGACCAGCTGTTCCGTACCTATGAGGTAGCTTCATCGAGCTTGTAGTAGACTCGGAGTCGACCTAAAATACTCGTTAATGCCGCTTGAGTGCCACTGTTTGGCGTTCGCAGGCCTGAATCTTGTTTCGCTCAGAGCACTTCAATTCCATTGTCTACATACTACTGGAATCCACTCTCAGTCAACATGCAAGCTACATACCCTGAGTCCACCCAGCGGACAGTTCGCGATGGATGCCTATTACTCGCGGACATGCCACTCGATATCATCTACCTCATCTTGGATTATCTCTCCCTCCAGGAGTTCATCGTCTTCACCAAGGTAGGCCTACCTGCGACACTGATCCCTTGGACACCACTGAAATCAACTTAGGTAGCCAAATTCTGTCGAGGCTTGTTGAGCCATGATACTATCTGGCGCAGACTGTATCAACGATCCACGCTTCCGTTGCCTCCTGGTCCTGCCGAATGGCAATCTGTCTCTGACCTCTCAGATGCACTCATCAGGAGTACGAAAGTTCAGATCAACTGGCCTCCAAACTTGAGCTGCCCCCAGATAATCAGGTCTCGTCACATACCGATAAATCGCGATGACGCCGGCTTCTCTGTAATCCTGGATAGGTGGATTTTGGTCGCGGGAGGGTCGAATGTGTTGTGCTATGACTCGCATTCCACCGCCCTTGAAGAGTCAGCTAAGGTTCTCTTCAATGGCGGTAATGGTGGACGTATCCAGTCTATAAAGAGCACATGGAAAGTATACTCAGACGGACGAGTCGCAGCTTTCGCAGTGATATACGTAGAACGAGAGTTGTAAGTGCCCTCACATTATATCACTTGCCACTACAGTGCTGACAAGGGCTAAAAGGAAGATTATGCGAATCATCATGGCCTCTGGTGAACCATCGGGAGCGGAAATCATTGTTACAAAAGACCTTTCTTCTCTCAGCCTCCGCCCCACTGCAATAGCAGCTGGCCTGGCCATGACCTTGCGTCACCGCCTGCTCATAATAACCGCAGGCAACTATGGGTTAGACCGGGAAACATCCGAAAGACTCATTATTCTGGACGCCGATACCCTTCGCCAGTACCACCTTCCGAAACTCGCATCAGAGGCAGTGAGCACTGGGTTGCACGGTGACCATTCCCAAGACTGATAAGTTCCATGTCAGGTGCCAATCATCCAAAGTCAGGATGTAACCAGCGTTTTTGAGACGCGAACCCATCTAATCAAGTCAAAGAGCATCTATACCCGTGAAGCCGGGTGGCATTCCTTCCTGGAATGCTTCCCAATACCCCCCGTTAATACCCCTCCGGAAATCACGATCCTCGAATGTTCTCACCAAGATCGAACCGCTGATATCGAATTACAAACCCCTTTCATTATCCAAGACTCACTCGAAGATCCCCAAACAGGCCAAACAACATTCACCATTGGCGGTCTTGCGCGTGATTCATTTCGCACACACCGTCCATCATTGAGCGTCATCGACGTATGCCTCCGAGCTACAGGAGGCATCTCATGCGAACGAGTCAACATTATTCCTATACAAAATGCAGGATTCCTCCACCTGGATTCGTTGAATGGGCATGCGCGCGGCATATGTCAAATCATAACGAAGCCTGAGCTGATTGCCTTTTCGTTTGACCACCAGCCAGAGCTGACTACGTTCAGCCGTTCGGAACCCATACGGATACCAGAAGAGAGCTACTTCCGGAAAAGGCTTGTTGCATTCGATGCTTTGGGGGGAACGGCGTACCTTGATGTGGCTGGCACGAAGAGTGGCCGGGTAGTGGAGATTCTGGACTTTGCTAGTGATTTGAAGCAGTCGGGGGAGCCGGCGAGACAAGGATGGTCTTGCGGGAGTGGGTCCAGTCGCACCAGCAGTAGTCGAGCCTGATCGTAGAAGTTCTCGCGTTTGAGAAAGATTGGTACTACTGGTTGTTTTTGAAACGGCTTTGGCTGGGATCCCTGCTGATCAGCGGATCACGAGTTGCAGCTGAAAATCCTGATAGAACTAGGAAGATAACACCTTCTTCGCCCCCATTAATGCTTGCGGTGAAACAGGTGTTCATATGTTCTCGAGATTGCATTCAAACGAGGATGGGCAGTGACAATATAATGGAGCATGTCGATTTCCATCCCCTTTTTGTACTACTGGAGCCTGCCCTACTCTCGCCAGAAATAGTGGATTTTCCAGTAGAATTGATGCAGAGATCCTACGGGGACCGACGGCGTCGAGTCTCACCAAATCGATGTCTCCCGAGTCCTTCAAGACATGGTGCAGAGCGGGTGCAGTCAGGAGCGTGGGTCGAGGCCCCCGACGGTGTTGAACCGAAGACTGCACTGCTCTAGACATCACATCATCTATCTGCTCTCAGAAGAGCCACGGGCCAACTGTGACCGTTTATCCGTTTAACTCTGCTCCCTATCTTAGAAGAAATAAACATTGCACACCTCTTCCGCGAGCACCTTCAGGTTTTATCTGTAGGCAGCTCTGATGGATCAGGTTCAAAGCTTTGACAGCGTCCCGTCCCTGAATGACACACGAGATATTGATCTCGCTCGCTCCTTGGCTGATCATCTCGATGTTCACGTTCCCTTGTGCGAGGGTTTGGAACATCCTCCCTGATATACCGACCAAATTACGCATTTGTTTCCCGACGAGCGATAAGATCGCCATCTCTGGATGAATAGAGACCTGTATAGATTTCATCATTGTTCAATCATCGAGGGACAACTTGTATTATAATTCAAGCAAGGCTTACCGTCCCGCTCTTTTGAAGCTCTGCCACTAAGCGGTCCATGATCTTTTTGGCCAAGTTGTCCTCAATAGCCATACTGACATGCACCTCACTAGTGCTAATCAGGTCAACCACGACACCAAAACGATCCAAGGTCCCAAATATGCGGGCGAGAAATCCGTGCGAGACACTCTTCCTGTTGGAGTTTACGTTGAGAACAACGATGCGCTCCTTAATGGTCACTGCAGTCGGCAAACGCTTGGTTTTGTGTGCGTCTTCAGGCGATATAAATGAGATATCCTGGAGTGTCCTCAAACCTGCGGCGGAGGATGGATGTAGGTCTGCCCCCTCGCTGGCATCTTCGTCAGGATCCGGGTGAATAACCGTTCCACCGCCCCATGGGTTCTCGACATTTTTGATCCTGATGGGTATCTTTCGCCGGATGACCTGAGAAAGGCGCGGGAGAGAGAGAGGTAAGCCGAGGGGTTCCAGCAAGGCGGCAAGGTGTACAAACCTGCTCCATGGTAAACGGATGAACGACTTCACTCCCGTAATACGTGAGTTCCGCGGCCTCGTCGGGCGATATTATTGGTATAAGCCGTGCCGTAGGCACTTTTCGTGGGTCTGCGGTGAATATGCCGTCGACTTCTTTCCATATCTGAAGTTCCGAGGCTTCAAGGCCCACTGCGAGCAGGGCGGATAGCAGGTCGGTATAGCCTCTGCCAACTTGCCGGAGCAAGGACCCTGGAACTGGTCCGAAGAAACCTAGAATGCGGTAGCAACGGGAGTGTGTTGAGACTTAGAATAACGCGAAGAACATGCACGACTGACCAGTAACCACGGGGACCCTAGGGGCACATTGCTTTATGCGTTCCCCAACTGCCAAGGCAACGCTATCGTAGAAGGACTGGTCTAAAGAGCCTTCCAAGTGTCCGCTATCACCGTCGTCGGTGACGGGCACGACGTCTTCTAGTGAGACATACTCGGCATCAATACCCTGATAGAACATTTACCGATGAGACTACATAGGTGTTCAACGCAAGAAGAGTAACGTACTTGATCTCGAAGAATAGCTGTCATAAGCTTACATCCTAAGCGTTCGCCAAAACCAATGATGCTGTCTCGCGACCGAGGAGATATCTCATCAATCACCTGAAATGTACCGGGCAAAAAATCAAACCGTGAGATCCTCGCCGTGCTGCGGAAGTGAAGAGACGCGACCTCACCTGAGCAGCAAAAAGGAACCCGCGAAGCCAATCACAGTCGCGATCTATTTCGGCTTCTAGCTCTTGTAAGATTTCAGGATTTTCAATAGACGTCTTTGCTGCGTTAAGATGTTCAGAGCGTATGAGGTCGACGGTAGTGTTGAACTCAGGTAAGGTCTGCCCTGCTTGTGGGGTGGTTAATGGGGTGAGGGAGAACAACGACGGAGGTGAAGAGGAGCGCGGTGATGACGAGCTTCGTGCTCGCGGTGAAGGGACTTCTGATGGCCTCCCGAACATGCCATTGGTTACAGGAGTCATGGTGCCCGATCTTGAGGGAGTTTTTAGGGGGCGTTGCCTTGCTTCCGAGGCAGCCCTCAGCAATAGATTGGTGGTGCCCAAGGCCTTGGTAGACCCTGACCGCGCAGAACAAACTATGGCAACTTTGTGCTGGTCAACGTAGCTCCTGCCAAGATGGTCAGCAAACTTAAGAAACATGCGAAATAGAAATTAACCTACGAAACGATGTTTTTTGCAATCTGCACCGCGAACTTTCCAACACTCGTGCCTCCGAATTTTTGAACGAGCCATCGCGCAGATGGGTCGATGGTATTTTGGTGCAGATTAGGGGGTGTGGATGGAGGTGAGGTGAAAGAGCTTGAGCCTGAGCTGGAAGGAGACAAGGAACCCGGATCTAAGTCTGTTTCTGACATCCCGTGTCAAACAAGTCTCAGTGAAGATTAGATTAGCGAGCGTGATCAGCTGAGTGGAACCGCGTGGCCAAGAAAAATGGCCCTCAATCTAAGGGAGAGGTAAACACACTGGTAGTGAGAGTTAGCCTGAAGTTAATGAGATGTCCAGAAGTCCAGCAACACCAGTACAGTCGCTAACGTTGTTAATGTCGAGCTCAGCAGAAAACTATTAACTCTGTTCGCTATAAGTGACTCATGCGGAGGCAAATGACCCCAGACACCTTATCCTTACTCGGATTCTCGGACTTCATTTTTACCTCTAGAAGTCCGAAAAATGGCCAGCACTCACCTTTGTAACGACTTATTGCCCTGTCCTGCCGGAAATACTGAGGGGAGTTCGCGGTAGTTGGAGGTCTGGTTCAGGCGAATAAGTCAGGGGTAAGCAGTTGGTTCGGGAGCCTGTCTCGTAGACCGTTCTTCGTTATCTAGCCATAGGCAAGGGGCTCCTCTTGCCGCCCATAAATGCACCTTCGGGACCGCTAATCTGGCCGGCTCCTGACCTGATACAAAGCCGCGAGCGGTTACGGGCCAAGCTAGCAGGAACACAAGTTCAGCTCCGGTGCTCGCCTCTCAGGGTTTCCCAGCCTGGCTCCGAGTCCCGAGTTCCCACATCGCGAGCTATCCCAAGTGTTTGTGTGATGGTGTGTCTACCGTGCCTTGAACTCGACTGTATATATAGCCCTCAACTTGCACCAGAATCTCGCCACGTGCGATATTGGGCCTGGCTCTGTGTTATGCGACTCGGAGAAACACATGCGCTGATCGAGGTCTATCGAGGTCTATCGAGGTCCAAAGCCTAGGGGAAGCGCTCGCTGTTCCTTGTTGCTTTCGTCTACGCGAACGATCGTGATCGGTGATTCATTGCAAGGCACCGCCAATTACTGCTTCTACGATCAATGAGAGACTCCCTTCGAATATGAAACCGCGCGCAAAATCAGCTGAAATCAGGATCAATCCGGTCGACGAGCTCTGCCCATTCATCAAACGTTACCCCGGGCCATTTGTCCCATAACGCGTGGTGTAGGAGCTAGCACTCCACGATCCTCGGATGGCGGATGCCTTCCCTATATTGACAACCTCCATCCAGGACGCATCAGGAAAGGGTGGAATATCAAAGCAGGGCGAATTAGGCTCATCCCCCCGGCTCGCGTCACTCTCCGCCAATGCTCTTATCGTTACTGCATACGCGCGTTTCAGAGAATGATAGACAATCTCCAGTTAACGGGGAACTACGGATAAGCACTACTCGGCCGCCCGTCGACTATGTATGTATGGTCCCGGAAATCTCATATGCGCCCACGCCCTACTCGAGTTATCTGATCCGGAGAGTCAGGAACAATCTGCTAAATGGAAGTAAATGGCGCAATTCATCAGCGGTTGCTCTAGAAGGCCTGCGGATATAGAACCATATGATCTATCACCCGGACGGTTCTCGCTGCGATGAAACAACTTCGCATTATTATCAACGAGCCTTGGGCTTCTAGCTTGTAAGTATCCAGCAGTTACTGGCGCCCTTTTGAGTTTGATCAAGAGGAACTCCCACCGCTTGACATCCGCCTACTGGCGGCACCAGAACGACGTGTGTTTGTCCGATTCAAGGGGGAAAGGGGGAGGGAACTATATACGGGAGTTGTGTGATGGTTTGATATGTTTTCAGAGGGCGTCAGTTCCCTTCGGGGAAAAACAAACTATCGCGGGAAGGTTGCCTGACGGAGTCCAAGGGCTTGGAAAGTGAGCTCCCCACGCAATCGCAATCTCCGATGGAAGGTACAGGCTACTTGCGCAGTATTTCATTTTGCATAGGAACTGAAGACTGGACATGATATCAGGTGCCTGAAAATGACGTACCTAGAGAGAGCTCTCTGTCAGGCTATGCATTCTCGGTCTTGTGCGTATGTGGTCGAAGACGCCCACGAAATGTATGGTTTCATCTTCGTGGGTGCGTTCGATTCGCAAACACCGCGGAAATTGTAGAGCGCATCAGGAGCTGTGCAACCGCACAATAATCGGAAGCTATTACGATCGCAGAGCCGGACGATTATCTAGGTGCTAATCAGGTCCCAAGGCCAATCTCCGTATCAAGTTTTAGACCATAGATGAAAGAGGCAGGCTAATGCATGGTGGCGCAGTTGAACGCCGAACACCCGGCCCGAAACAGCCAGAAGATCAGGTCCCCGTCAACATTATCAATTTGCATGAGGTCGAAACCTGCAGCGTCGTCGCTAAGTGAAAACGAGTAAGATATTGGTGATGATAATCAGTTATTACTCTTCGCCTGCGCGCGTGTGCAGGTGTGCGCTCTGGAGTAAGAAGTTCGAAACACATGACGCTTGGTCGTTTAGTCACTTACATCTCCATCCAAATTCTCGTTATTTTCCCTCGTTCCAAGCATCGAGCCCCAACCGAGGCGGCCCAGCCCAAAAGGGGGGCACTGGGACATGTAGCTAATTGGGTGTTTCAGGGCAATGATTACAAGGTTTGCTATCAACACCGGCGAAGCAAAGAGAGGCGTTTACCCACGTCCAGGGGCGGAGAAACCGGGTTCAGCTGGCTGATCCAGCCCGGAGATGCTTTCCGTGGCACGAAATAGGAGCCTTGTGACACTAACTAGTCGCACCCGCCACAAATTTGGCTCGAATCGATGGTAGCAACGCCAATATGTCGATGCGAATCACCGCTGGAGCAAAGAAACGCCTGTGTTTTTCCAGCAATCAAGGAGATAGTCGTAATACAGAAACTGTGGGTCCCTTTTGTGCACGAGGAAAAAAGGCAAGCCACGAGGCAATCCACCGCATCTTTGTGCCTTAAGTATTTTGCCTCACATTCGGGGAAAGGACTATTTTTGGCACAAACCAGGTACAGCTGAACCCGTATTTCGGTCTTGGGGTGGAGTTTGGTTGCGCAAAGTACTCACGAATACAAAGCTCTTTGGCAAGCTGATTTGTGATGCAACCCCCTCGGGGCAAAGGGCTCTCGCAGCATCCAGGCGGACAGTGTGCTGGGCGAGCTAAATACTGCGCAGGTACCTGATAATTCCCGGTTTCGAGTGCGCATCTGCGCCTTAGCGCTGCAAGCGGACTACGCCATGTGCTTGTGGGGAGTACTGATGCGAGAGAACGAACGCCATTTTGGTCGGAGAAAGTCGTTGTGAATGGGCTGGATCAGTTGAGAACAAGTTCCTGATAATCTCCTCGATTAGCACTCCGAAATGATGGAAAAATGGGTAGGAAGCTGTTGTTTGGGGGATGTTGGCAACAGCAAAATCCGGCTCGTGTCTGGTGTCAAGCTGGAGCTATAATTTACAGTTCATTGTGCCTGAGCTTTACTTCATTGCTGCCGGATCCTGTTTTGCCACAGCTCAAGAGAATTATTAGTATTACCTTCCTCAGTTACTTCCAGTTACTTGCTTGTTTCTTGCTTTCTTAGTCTCGGCGCCTCTTATCGTTCCTGCAGGTCGTAGTTATGCCTCCAGGCAGCAAATCTGCCCTCGACTTTGACCCCTTGGACGAGGTCCTCAAACCACCGCCGAATGAGACCGAGGAAGATCGTCTTATCAGGCTTGCTCAGGAAGCGGAGGCAAGAAGAATAAGTCATGCAATTGACGAGTCTCTCAAGGCAGAACGACAACAACAAAAGAAGAAAAGCGTTGTAAGACTATTACTACTGGGGCAAAGCGAGTCGGGTATGTGGAGCAGCTATCTACTAGTGTCACCTCGGCCCTAAGGAGTCACTGCGCATGGTTCACTAGGCAAATCGACCACCCTCAGACGTTAGTTATCAGAGCCTAACCAGCCCAAGTAATGGACTGACTGAATGGTTCAATAGACTTCCAAAGATTATATACCCCAAGTGCTTTCCGTGAAGAACGCATCCTATGGCGGAGTGTAATCCAACTCAACATTGTGCGCTCCGTTCGCACCATCATCGACGCTCTATCAAGCATCCGCCTCCCGCCCATTGATAGCGGAGGCGAAGACAGTGACGACAGTTCACCCAGCATTCCTCAAGAACTTGACCTCTTGAAAATGCGTCTCACACCACTGCGTCACATCGAGGCACTCCTCATTGCTAAACTCATACCGCCCGGCGAGGACGAGGCAGCTTCTGTGGTCGGTTGCAGTAGCGTCAGCGCTTACCAATCACATCGAAGCCGAAGTAGCGAGCGGTCATGGCGAACTCAAGAAGTGTTCGTTCGTCCCGGAGCCACATGGAAGGGAGCACTGGCCAAGGGCCCACGGAAGGATGGGCGGCCAACATCATTAGGAAACACCGGAATAGCTACACGAGACGAGGCCCAAGAAGTCCTACACACGTGTAGTGACGACATAGTATCTCTATGGCATGACAAACTTGTCCGGGAAGTCCTACGGCGGCGCAAGATCAGATTGGAAGAACTTCCAGGATTGTGAGTGCTGTACGCCCATGTTGTGAACCAACCCAATTGACTAGTGTCTAGCTTCTTGAACGACGTAGAACGGGTAACCGCACTTGACTACATACCATCTGACGGTAAGATTTCTTACCGGAAAACGCGGGGGCTTGCTCATCGATTCTCGTAGATGATGTTTTGCGAGCACGTTTGAAAACCGTCGGTGTTTCGGAATACCGATGTGAAATGGAGGCTGCTGCTGGGCGTGAGCAGGGTACTGAATGGAGAATAGTTGACGTCGGTGGTTCTCGATCTCAGGTACGTATGTCGGGGCCTAGACAGAACTAGTATCTGACGGTGCTCCTTCCCTTCCAGAGAGGTAAGAGCCATGGTCTTGGCTCGAGACTTTTACTCATCGCAGCTTGTATTAGCGACATGGGTGCCGTTCTTCGATGATGGTGCGCTAACAGACTTGCTGTCATCCAGCTGCATAATGACGATATTGCTATAGTGGATGCCATCATATTCCTTGCTCCAATATCCGGTTTTGACCAAGTTCTTGCCGAAGACCGGAGCGTCAACAGACTGGTAAGGATATTGGTTATCCCCACAAGTATGATTAATTAAAGGTACAATGCGTCTTTGCAGGAGGACAGTGTCTTGCTTTGGAAAGCTGTCTGCTCGAATAGGCTTCTGGCCAACGTCGATCTCGTTCTCTTCCTCAACAAATGCGACATTCTCGACTCCAAGCTTCGGTCTGGCATCCGATTATCCAAATACGTTCGAAGCTATGGTGATCGCCCCAACGACCTGGAAACAGCTTCTAAATGTTCGCCCAATAGCCTTATTCACGCAATGACATGGCTAACCTCGAGGCTGAACAGACTTCAGGAGCAAATTCAGCGCCATACACCGGGAATACTCACCCTTACCTCGGAAGTTCTATGGTTTCTGCACGTCTGTCACGGTAGGGCGCACCCCTGCATGATATGTAATAACCCTGAGCTGATATACATATATCTGCATCACAGGACACCACTACAACAGCCGGCATCCTGGCGAGCGGTAAGGTGTTTCTCATGGTTGGGATTTCAAGCTGTGCTCACGAGATAACAGTGCGTGACATGGTTGTCCGAAGGCATCTCAAACAGTCGAGGCTTCTGTAGAACTTCATTATCGTTTCTTCCATCACTCTCCTGGAAACCCACAGGCCCACGGCCTTCCGGCTGATCGTTCCTTTACTCAGGCACAGATGCATTTCCCTCCCAAGCACTAGCTTCTTCACGCGGTTTCAATCAGAGGTCATCCTACCAAAACGCCGGAGGATGACCACTCGTGTTCACTGCTCGCCACTTTACGTCACGTCTTACGAAGGTCCTTTTTGTCATTTCCGTCTTACAATCCAGTCAAAGCTGCTCCATGAGCAAATGTTTACCTTTTCAGTAGTTGTAGCACATATGTATGGCGTCCCTAGGGGACCCACAATCACCAGCCTTTTCATCTCTGCTAACCCTGCCATTTCCCTTTGTCTTCTCCCTTCCCATCTTAACCATTATCTTCGACCCGTCTTCGGCACTGGATCTAGATGCACCACTTGTTTAAAGATTTATGGAATTTACCCATTGTGTTACTGACTTGACCCCTTTGCATCATGTTGATATCCCCTCCTTTTCTTATTTCCACTCTATTACGACCCCAGGGGTGGTTTTGCCTTCCGCAGAGCTGCCAGCTTGTACGACTCAGATGGTGTATTTTGCATACATACCATGTAGGATATACCAATATGTACACGCTAACGAAATATACACCTGAACCAGGCTGACAACGTGATCCCCAAACCGAGGTTTATTACCTTTGCGCTGTCCAAGATAGGCTGATGAACCTCTCAGACAGGTTGACATTGTTTCTTAAGCCACGCCAAAGCGCGCTCATCTTTATCTTGGAGTAGAGGCGCTACCTTCTGCTCCACCTCTGCGTGATAGTTGTTCAGCCACGCCTTCTCCTCGGCCGTCAGAATCGAGTAGTCAATCAGACTTGTCTGGATGGGGCACTATCATCGAAAAGAGTCGGGTCATTTTAGCTCTCGTGCCTTATCTTAAAGTTGCGGAAGTACGAACCATCGTGACGCGCTCGAAGCCTAGATAGCCATTTCCAAAGTTGTTGGGCGTCTTAGCCTCCCGAACGATGACTATGTTCTCAATACGGATGCCCCACTGTCCGTCGGCGTAATATCCCGGTTCTGTCGCGCGAAGCATTGATATCGATTCTTAAGCTTTGATTTGCAAGGTGCGAGGATCGGATCGGTTCTCACCATTTGATACGGTCATTCCCGCTTTCAATGGCGTGCTGTTGTAAGCTAATGGTTTGGAGGTCAGCGTCCGTAGTCGAGTTGTGGCGGGGCCCTTGGATCCTTACCTATGCGGGTGCCGATGCCATGAGGACCTTATCAAGCGCTCGAGGGTGAATTTCTATGTATTGCACTGTCTTTTCTTTTTAGACATACCTTCGTGGACATTCAAGAAGTGACCAACACCATGGCCAGTGCCGTGCCTGTATTGAAGCCGTGACATGACATTTAAAGACTCAGAAGATAGAACCAACCTGTAATCTATACAAGGGGGTCAACTCAGCACAGCTTAGAAGTGTGTATGGTGTGATGTATGCTTACCAAGACCATCTTGCCAAAGCGCTCTTCGTGCCCAAGAATCTCTGAAAGCCCATCAGGGTGCAAGGAAAACGCATCTAAGGTGTTTGCTCACATAACATATCCTAGATAACACCAAGTCAGGAATCAACCAAAAGAAGTGCACTGAAGACCTTACCAGTCGTCCCAGTTGGGAAAACGGCGGTGTCGATCGCAATATGGCCTTGTAGAACGCGCGTGAAGGCACGTTTTTCCTCGGCAGACGGGGTTCCAAAGTGCTATCGCATTTGCCTGAGGAACAACACCCTAGATCTGGAAGCGTTTCACATACCCATGTACGGGTGACATCAGTTGTCCCGTCGAGGTACTGGCCTACCAAAATCCGCGATACTGTGGTAAGTGATAATCATGACATCTCTGGCGGAATTTATACCTCCAGAATCGCACAAGTAAATCTATCGGATAAGGATTAGCGAAACGAAATCGACCACCTGGACAGACACACCTGATCCTTCGTGATCGTCGCGCAGTCCTTTGGATCTGGGGAATAGTGGATGATAGCTGCCGCGCATCATCACCATTACTATCACCACCACGATATTATCTTCGTGGAAAGCACAAACCTGCATTTGGTCCAGCGGACGAGATAGTCGTGAAGGATAAACCGCGAAACAAGGCCAGTTCACTTTTCGATGGCGTTAACGATCGACCACTAAAGAGGAGGATGCCCACAGCTCACGATCTGAATTCCTCGAGCGTGTCGGCCCCTTGACTCTCGTTGAGGACCACCCCGTTGTTTAGCTGTTCCTCGAGCCATGCAAAGTAGCGGGCAAGAGCTGCGCCATCGCGGATGTGGCACTGTCGGAATCCCTCGATTTCGGCGCTGTTCTTGATAGCTTTCATTTCAGCCACAGGTGATGGCACGATAACTACATTCTCCTAGAAATGTTAGAGACACGTGTGCATTTAACCCTTGCTCGATGAAACGAAGGAATGCATTGCAACGCGCCTGGCCAAGAACATGGACAACAGCGAGGCTCGTCTTATCTCCAAGTAAGACCGGCTATGGCCGTTCGGTTATTCAAAGCAAGATGCCATCACTGGAGAAGGTCATACCTCTTCCTTCTTTACCAACCCGGTTTCGGTTAGACTTCTAAGGTAAGGCAGGAAAGCTTCGTAGGGCTTGATCTGAACCTCCTGTCCAAAGTGAGCCTTCACAGCGTCGCCGACCTGTGTCTCGTTGATGAACAGAATGGCTGAATCCTTTGTCACGACAGCATAGGCAAAGAAGACTATCGGCGACGAGTTTGGCTTAGTGCTCACACAGCCTGGGGAGGAATCAACGCTTACCAGGATTAAAATCAATGTCGGTCCCGCGAAGGTTGAACAACCACGCGACTTCGTCGAGCAAAGTGACGGCCATTGCGGCAGCATTCTTCTTCGCCATTTTCTCGCGTGCGCGCTGCAGCTTCTGGCTGAGCGTCTCCCCTGATCCAAGGTTAGTTGGGTGTGCAACATAACCGAACTGAAGGCTATGTACCTGTATACTTGACATCCAGCTCAAACACTTTATTCTTGGGCCTTTGGGGGCGATCGGGACCCCATACACTATCTACTGGGTTTTTCAATAGGGGGACTAATTCAGAGGTACCAAGTGATTTCTTGAGGCTGTGAGCGTCCACTGTCCGTCGGGTTAGGTAAAGTCCTAGCCAATGGGTGAAAAGAATGAGATATGTACCAGCGGAAATGAGAGTAGGGTCAACTCCAATTCTGGTGCCCTGTTCAACGTGCTTTGTGGTCGAGCATCAGATCGGAGGTCAGATGCTTTTAATGTTGTAAGGACCTACCTTCGATAGGAATTCCTGCCAGGTAGGTACGTCTTGCCGCATGTTAGCATCACGAAATAATTCTTGGGGTCAAGTGGGTTTACCTGGCAAGCCTTGCTTCATCAAAGTCCAGTTTCTAAAATCTCCGAATCAATACATGGTTCTGGTGATGATGCATCAACTTCGAACTAACTTGTCCAACTGCTGCTCTGCCTGGAGGAAGTACCGTCCATCGGTAAAGAGGAATGCGTTCGTCAGGGTGACAATAGCACATCCTAGAAGTCATGAATGAGCTCCAATCATCTTCAAAACACCCATCCCGACGCGTCCGCCTATAATCACCTGCTGAACCGTTGAAACCCGAGATAAACGCTCGCCGCGCGTCCGCTTGCGAAGGATACTCGCTAAAGTCTTCATCGCAGATGGTCAGCACCAGTGAATCAAGGTCCGGAACAATATAACTCACGCTCATCCTCACTCGGAACTACGAATGCACCTACATTGTTCTCTTGCTCCTGCATCTGTGCCCGAAGGCGCGCAAGCCTTTCCGTAGTGTCCACCATTCCAGTTCTTATCGCACCCATGGAAGCAATCGAGGAAGTGAATCTGGGCCTGTTAAAGTTGTTTAGAACGGTCGATGTAGAGGAGAAACGATATCGATGTAACAGCACATGGACATGTGCTCTACCGAGACTACATTGGTACCACATGCTCAGGCTTCCGCTATCCGGCACTTCAATCCACCCACCACAGAAATTATTGACCACTCCTCCGGTTTGCGCGAATGTAGGAGGTCTTTCGCACGCGAACAGCTAGCCGACGCAAGTCAATCCATGAGCAAATTGCACAGAATCCACACCATAAGGTATGTATTGAGGTAAAGTGTAATAGATGTATGATAGCTAGCTATAGTCCGTGCTGAGGGTATGTAGAGAAAAAGTAGCTATTCAAGATGGTCGAGGGGAGCTCCGTACACTGCCCTGCAGCGCGGGGGAACTACTGTGACTTCTAGAAACGCTGGGTCGTATACGGTGTTGTGAATGCAATCGAGTCCGTTCGTTAACGTCGCTGTCGTACTCATCCTCATCCTCATCCTCCTCGCTCTCACGTAGCTGCGTTAATGGCACGTCTCCGGGCCCGTCCTCCTCGAAAGCGCTGAACAGCGTCGTGCTCTGGGCTCGGTATAGAGAGCTTCGGCGGCCGTGGCCTGCAGATTGCAATACGCCGTCTGGTGCGACTTCTGAAGTCCCGCCCCAGCCATCGAGGGACATGCGGCCCTGTAGACTCATGCGTGGGTTCATCAGCCCGCCCTCGAGGGTCGAGTGACCATTGCCTTTTGGAGCGTCAGGTTTTCTTGAGAGGTTCAGCAGATGGACACCCAGGAAAGTGACTATGAACCCTGCCAGCAAAGTCAGAGTGTTGGTGCCATCGGTGGTATTGAACCCTTGGAATAGAATAAGGGATGCAACGATCGTCGCTGTCGAGAACCCCACGTAGTACATAGGATTGACGCTGGAGACATACTTTGTCAGATCGGCGGTCAGAAAAGCAAGGAGGGTTGGCGTACACATTCGTAGAAAAGGTATCGAGGGCTTTATTGAAATAATTCATCTGGACTAGAATGCAGCCGATAACGACTATACCAAACACATATGTGCTCGGATGCGTGAATTGGTTGTTACCGCTAAAAGTAAGCTTGACTGCAACGCCAAATCCTTTCACGGCCATGACAGATACCGAGCCGACCAGAGAGCAGATGGAGATGTAAACCATTGGGTTATCGCGACCATGCCGAGGTGCAATGCTGAAGATCATCACCACCGAAAAGATGAAGACGGTTGCGCAGTACAGCATAAATCCTACTCCGGGTCAGTGGCATCTTGAGAACACTATACAATCGATTTACCTGGTTGTAAAGCATAGTTCAAGATCTCATCAACAGTCTGCACGTCTTTGTCTGCTGGGGCATGAAGGACAATGATGAGGGAACCAATTAGACACAGCGCGCATCCCGTCCGCCCAAGGTGCCCAAGTTCCTCACCCAGGAGGAACGACGCGAGCACTGCACTGTGTAACGTCAAAATTGACAACTTGACAAGATCATATAGACCAACCCAATTAGCACGCTCAATGCGCCGAGTGGTGTCACCAATATTGGTGGTGCAAATGTGTATGCGGCGAAGTTCGCAACTGAGGCAAGATGAGCATTTGGACAATGAACATCTCATCTAAATACTGACCTTCGCCAAGTATCACTGGAAGACAAAGATGATGAGCAGTCGGACGTTTCGCAGCACAAAGCAGACTTACAAGTTGATATTCCCGCCCACCATGTCAGATTACGGAGATACGCATAGTCTTCAGAAGCGGAGGCATAAGCGGAATTTCGTGCGGCTGCATCTTGTAGACCCTATGGCACCTCTGTCAACGCCCAAACTGCGGAGATCGCCAAGTACAGACTACTCACCTTCTTCGTTATAATGAAACTTGTTCCGATGGCGACTGAGCTAGACACAGCGAGTGCCAGCCCGATGTATTTATCTTCTACCATTGCCCACCGATGAAGTCAACCAGTCGAAAGGAAAGAAACCGAGGAACAGACAAGAGATTTCGTCCGTGTAGTTTGAGGCCAACGTCGAGGAATTGAGGAATTGTTTCTGTGCCACGCATGCTGAACTGCTCTCAATGGCGTTGGCACGTGCTGCAAAAATGCCACAAATTTGGACACGTTCTTCTTGGCGCTTATCCTTAAGGCACAATGCGGTTTCGAAACTTATTGTACCACATGTATTCTGTTGTTTATGCACGACGTTAACGCCAAGTTGGCATCATGATATTGATCAAAATGCATGAAAATCGATACTCGAACGAGTAATACTGTATGTACATCAAGCAAGTGAACCACAGTGAACCAAGAAACGACTCGGAAAAATAGGGAGTCTCGTGGACAGCGTCCGCCTCACGGAGCAGCGCAGTAAAAATAATCTTCGCCGCAGCAGTCATTCTAGCTCCCTCCAAGGACGGTCCGTATTCGCATAAGCGACTTCCGCATTATCTACCGTGGCCTCATCCGAAGTTCCCGTTTCGGAAAGTAGCAGCTGGGTGATACGTTCGCTGAGCGCGTTCATGTCCGCGATCGCGTTTGCCACTCGGACGTCGGTCTCCTCGCACAACGCGTCTGCTGCCCAGGTAGGTCCTGGGCCAGCCCATCCCTTGTTCTGATAAACGTAGCTGAGGAAGGATCGCCATAGAGGGTCGAGGGAGAGGACGCGGGGATCACCGATGACGATGAGGAGGGCTTGGGCCCGGGTTATGGCCACTGGCATGAATATAAGTCAGAACAGGACACGCGGTGAAGTGTAAAAGCGAATCCCACCGTTTAACCGACGAGGGTTTGCGACGAACCCAAGAGTATGCCTCAGGTCATACTCCACAAAATCTTCGCTACTTCGAACAGTAGAGATGATGATAACGCGTCGCTCCTAAGCGTCCATCAAGTATCAGTTGCACGTTACCCGAAGAACAAGCTGCCGCCTTACCTGTCCTTGAAACTCCTCGACGGACCCAACCTTGACACTGTCAGCAATGTTCAACAGTGCTTTACGGATCCTGAGGCACTGCGCATGGTACGGGGTTATGACGCCAATATCGCCATCCGCTGCAGGACACGTCAATTTCACTATCCATGCTGAAACACTGACCAAATCTTCTTACAGATCCTGATCTTTCGATCGTCTCGCAGCTTCTGGATGTACTTCTTCACTATCGTTACCTCGTCGATATTGAAGAACGATGGCGAAGAAGCCTCCCGGTCGTCCTTCCCCTGAACAGCATGGAAGATAACCGGAAATTTCTCCGAGGGGAGCTGAGAGTACCCCACATAAGCATACGTGACTTTCTTATCACCACATGCCTGGAGCTCTTGTCCATAGAACCGTTCGTTCGGGAAATCCAAGATCGCGGGATGTGAGCGGAAGTTCTGCACAAGCTTGACGATCCTGTGGGATGTAGCTCTCATCGGGGCCTGCGTTCGTGAGAGTGGAAGATGTGGATTCGCTTACGTTCTCCCGTGACGAACAACCTGATCGTAAGTCTCCGTGCCAATCAACCTCTCCATGAAGCTCTTCTCCAGTCCCAGTTCGCGCGCCACCGGGGAGCGAATGATAGGCCCCAACTGCAGCGGATCCCCAGAGAGCACTATGTTCGTGTCATTATTCGTCATCGTCTTGATCCCAATCATCACCTCAGGTTCGGTTGCCTGCCCCGCCTCGTCGACGAAGATATAATCGAAGTGTCCCCTCGGTACTCCAATCCCGTAGGGAATAGATGCAGATACGCAGGTGCAGACCACAACTTTGAACCGCTTGAAAAGTTCCATAGTGGGCGTGGTGAAGTGGTTCTCTATGTTTCTGCATGTATGATCACGGAGCTCGTCAGGAACTTGGTTTGAGTGCCGGGAGGGCGCGTAAAGCCTAAAAAGCTCATCAGGCTTTAGGGACGAGACTAGTCGGGAGGCGATGAGGTCTGCGGCTGAGTTACTAGGCGCGGTGGCTAAGATGCGAGCGTTGGGGTTGAGCTTTAGGATCTGTTTAATCGCCTCTATGATTGTGACAGTTTTTCCAGTACCGGGAGGTCCGAAGAGGATGAATGGGGGCGAGCCGCTGGGGAGGTGTACAATGGACTTTACAGCAAGGAGTTGAGCGGGGTTCTGTGCAATCAGGGGGTTGAAAGTCTGGATGACCGCCGCAGCATTGATATTCGTGGGTTTGATGTGCTCAGGACGGGGAAAGAGGATGCGTTCTGGCGAAAACGCCGTATCCAGTGCTTGGTGCTGGCGCTGAACAGGGATGCGATTGAGTTTGAAGCGGATGTGATAACGTTGCTCCGGACTCCATCCTTTGAATGACCTGTGGAAATGCAGGCTTACTTCAAGGTTGAACACGAAATGCACGTATCCTTCAAACCACTGGCCCTCGGGGGCTCCGTGCTTGTGGACAAGTATGCGGTCACCTGGGGGTTGATTATGGGAATACTCGGCATCTGCATTATGGACGGTGACTGACCGACTAGAACACTAGGTCGCTTTTCAGCGAGACCAGGAACTTCGAGACTATGGTGGGTTTAGGAGCCTTCTAACCCAAGACGCATAGGCACTTACCGATAATTTGAATTGTAATGTGTCAGTGTAGCGTTAGGAACATCGTATCGTTCTAGATCATGCCTGGCAACAAGAGATTAGACCCTGGAGTATAGGAAGGTAACAACTTCTTACTCAGACTGGAACTCCTCAGCCCATACCAAAGTTTTGAAAAACCTTCCATATGTTGACGAATCGAGCGACAGAGGTAGGAAGACCCTCCGAATCTGATCGATCGTCTGCCTCACACTTCTCGGTTCCGACAGAGCAGCGACGAGAGAAGCAGACGCCTTGGCTTGGGGTAGCTTGCCAATATAGGGGATAGCGTTCAACGACGGGGCCCGAATGCCTGGGATTACATCCGTCTCCTCCCGCTTCGATGTCCGTGGCTGAGGACGATAAGGCGCCTTAGGTTTGAGCAGCTCGTAGTCGGCTGAACTGCCGACGATGCCGCGAAGGCTGCGAATGATGACAAAGCGCTGGTCAAGCGATTTGTCCTCGAATATGATCTCGAGTTGGTCCTCAGCGCGTCCCGAGTAGGCAGTCGAGAAGTTGATGGTTACAGTGGCCCGTTTTCCATGAAGCAGAGGCTGGCCTATTGGCGCACGGGTGATTGAGAAGCTAGCACGCAAGGTCAGTATGCGCGCATGATGAATTGCCACGAGGCCGACGTACGGTGTGTGGAGCTGCCTCCTTGAAGCTGAGGATGTCAACGTCACGTTG
Organism: Hydnomerulius pinastri MD-312; assembly: GCA_000827185.1. Classification (NCBI taxonomy): domain Eukaryota; kingdom Fungi; phylum Basidiomycota; class Agaricomycetes; order Boletales; genus Leucogyrophana; species Leucogyrophana pinastri. Next base: position 128,361 of record KN839852.1, on the reverse strand, counting down.
ATAACCGAGACTCGTGACGCCGGGATCGTAGTTGAGAGAGAGAACTGTTTCTCAATGTTCGCATCGGCATTCGTTGGCTCGACGATGCCAAAGTCCAGATCGTTTGTGACGGTGACTCCGTGTTTGTCTTTCCGGGCTTCGTCGAGGACAGCCCTGAGAGCGGTGTATTTTTCTTTGTTGTGGTGTTCCCGAGATGTCAGGTGGTAGGCCCACCGATGGTCGTCTATGAATTTGGAGCATATGGAGCAGTAGGTCTGGCCAGGGATAGCGTCTGGAATTGACGGCTCTACAATAGTGCCCCCACCCCCAGACGCTTGCGCCTTGGACAGCCTGACGTGCTTCTTGCCCTTGACGTGGGCTTCCCAAGTTTTGTTACCCAACATATGCATATCGCATATTGTGCAGTGCACCATAGCTCCAGTTCCTGCGTCCCTACGGCGGTGCTTCTTCCCGGCGAGGTGTGCATTGTACGCACTCAAGGAATAGCATACGACGGCGCACATTTCACATAAGTGCACTTCATGGTGTTTGGTGCACCCAGGCGTGTGGCACACCCCGTGCAGTTGGACTTCCGGACAGATTTTTGTCATCTTGGTTCTGACCGGGGAAGGAGGAAGGATGAGGGAAAGTAAAGTTTTACGAGACGGGGAGTTTGAGCGCGGAAACTGTTTGGGTTATAAGTGCCAGGACGCTATCGACTACCAGTTGCAGCCATTCGACTACCTGTAAAAAAGGATTCGCAGAACATCTTATGTAAGACTCGGAGGAAGCTTGATAACCACAACGGATTTTTTGATGTTTTGCGCTGGTCTAAACGTAAACGTTGGACAAAACGGAATCCAGGCGAATCTAGAATGCTCTAGACCTAGCCTGGAGCGCTCGAGATCTCGTTTTGTCCAACGGTAGACTTGTTCGAAATACCCTAAAATCCGTTGTGAGCGGCGGGCGCAGGAGCTTCAGGGGCATTTTGGACTTGTGCATCCTCTGGTACTCGAGCGCATCTGGCCGCGGGAGTGAAGCAGGAGCTCGACGTGGGGCACCCTCACCGTCGCGTCTTCGACACGACCTGGAGGGTGAAACGCAGGAGTACGCTGAGATCGGACATCTCAAGATAATACGCTATGAGGGATAAGAGCACCGCTGGGCAACGGTACAAGCGGGAACTTTCGAGACCACCGGTGCAATAATTAAAGCATCGAGATTCGTCGGATGATCAGCGTAGACACCTGTCGATCAACAACCACGTATCAACGTACCCAAAGCAACCTCACAATCACCCAAACCTGTCCCCGGTTCTCCTCAAGTCGAAGATCTTCAAGATCAGAGACGAAAGTAGCAATACAGGAGTCTAAAATACCATCAAGAGAACAGCTTATTGACAGACGTGTTGCCTTCTTGGTTCTTCTTAAGAACTTTTGCGATAGCGAACTCGAAATCCTCCTGGGTAACGTGCTGACGACGTTCGCGAAGCGCGTACATTCCTGGTGGATCACAAAGGTAAGTTCGCGACGAAAGACAGGCAATTGCGGAGGAGTGGTGCTTACCGGCTTCTGTACAGATACCGCGAACCTCAGCTCCTGAACATTGGCCCATCTTTTCTGCTAGGACTTTGAGATTGATGCCACGTTGGAGAGACATCTGGAAGTTACAAGTGAGCGGGGGCGGTCAACGCGTAATAAAATGTGATTACCTTGCGGGAGTGAATACGAAGGATGCTGACACGTGCTTCAGGACCTGGTGGGGGGAACTCGATCTTTCGATCAATGCGACCGGGACGAAGCAACGCAGAGTCCAAGATATCTTTAAAGTTTTAAGGTTCAGCGCCGAGAGTAGTAGCAATGGCAAGAAGTGATTACCTATTCGATTCGTTGCCATGATGACTTTGATGTTCTTCGTGGCTTCGAAACCGTCAAGCTGATTCAGAAGCTCCAACATCGTGCGCTGGACTTCCGAATCGCCGCCTCCCGAGCCACTCTCTCCTCTCGAGCTTCCAATAGAGTCGATCTCGTCCATGAAGATGATACTAGGTGCGTGTTCTCTCGCCATGACAAACAGCTCGCGAACCATACGACTACCCTCTCCGATATACTTCTGTACAAGCTCAGAACCGGATACACGGATGAACTTGCAGTCGGTGTGGTGAGCAACTGCACGAGCCAGGAGTGTCTTTCCAGTTCCTGGGGGTCCGTATAACAGGACACCCTTGGGCTGAGCGATTCCGAGGGATTCGAATAGCTCGGGGTGCTTGACAGGGAGCTCGATGACCTCCTTTATTTCTTTGATCTGTTTGTCGAGACCTCCGACCATCTCGTACGTGCTGTCTGGGACTTTCTCCACCATCATGAGCGAAACCAGAGGATCGACCTTGTTAGGCAATATCTTGTGGATCGTGTATGAATCCGAACGCAGTGCCACACGAAGGGTTGGTGTGAGGGCCGAGAGCTCAATGTCTGAGTCGAAGTCAACGACTGGGAGAGATCTTGTCAGTAAAGATAATTAAACTGAGCTTCCCACTTACTGTATTTCCCTTCGGGTTGCACTTTGACAAGGACCTTCTTCTTCCCCATGACCTTTACTACTTCTCCGACATAACTTCCTGGCTCATGAAGCAGCTGTAGCTCTTCTCTGAGCAATCTCACTAGCCACGTCTATCGGTCTTCAATACCGGCTACAATATGGCTCGTACATACCTCGAGCGTTCAAAGCATTTCGTTGTGCCTCCAAACGGCGCAAATTCTGTGTCTTCTGGTTAATCAAAAGCTCAGCAGCTTCGATCTTTGCCTGGTAGTACGATTGTACGCCTCCAGGCGTCTTCGTCGCGCGCGTAGCAGCTGGCATGATCGAGGTTAAAGGTAAACAAAGTAATGGATGTTCACCGTCAGAGTTATGGCAAGTATCTACTTACGCGTCCTGATCACGCAGGTCACACACGTGACCGCTGTCACTCATGACTGTAACAGTCACTGTAACGTTACAGGTGTGTTCTCTCAAGTACTCCTCCTGAGCGGAAACCCCAGGTTGACAAGTTGCCGGGGTCGCCAATATACGAACACGATATTAACAAACCGCTGTCCGTCTCGCCTAGTCGGTCGGAACATACCCATATTTATTGACGGGCTTGAGAGTTTAATCAGAGCACTCGGCCTCGAGGAAAGCTATAGTGCCTCGGGAATCACACCGGTCAAGAAAAATCGGAGGTCACGCAAAATGATTTTGATAGCACGAGGTATACAAGGTCGGATACGTACCCACACTGTACCGTTCATGGGACGCGTCCTCGGTTTCTCGCAGTACCGCTAGATTATTTTTTCACGACAGGAAATGAAGCCTAAGATCCATTCGGACGTTGCAAGCTCGCAACGAGGAAGTGTACGTTTTGTTATACCGGGCCGTGTCATCACACACCCACTCCTGAAACCCACAGGTATCGTCCCACTTACGCTTGCTGAGCCTGAGAGCTTCCACCCATTGCATCTGCAAGGATCCCTCCGTCCTGGGAAATTGAAAACGTCCTGGTAGGTCATTTGGGTAAACTTGAGTAATACGTTGGCTGCCTGAAGTCCTTCATCCCAGAGGCATCAGCTTCGCGCAGTATCCTGCGTGAGAGAGTCAGTTCGCGTTATGGCGATTTTGTTTGGGAGCCCGCGGCTGTTACTTTCTTCTCGTCGCAGCGGGTGTCCCGGTCACCCACTTCTGCACGCAGTCCCCCTATTCGTTGTGACGGGGCTAGCTATCGGCACAGTCTAGCGCCGCCAACCTGGCAAGTTGCCAACCACCACGACGAAGACGATCATCGGGCATCTTCGGCTCATCCATGGCACTGATCTTCCTCCCTGAGGTGATGGTTGTCGATAACGTGAGAAGTTGAGCGGCACCATCTCCTGCGGACACGACAAACAGCCAATTGGGCTCGTCGTAACTGCCTGAGTTAGGCATCCCAGGGCGAGGGCGCCAACGTATAATTGAAATTCCAAAACGTCGCGGTGGAACCTTCACCACACGTTTGAACTCTCTTTAACTGCATGTGAGGGGCCCGAGCCCACCGCCCCATTGATTCGCTGTCGCTCGCGCTATCAAGCTTCTGACTGCGCCACTTCCTTGTGGATGACTACCCATCACGGAAAAGAAGGCCATCAAGATGATAGCTTTAGTGCTGCGGCGAACTTCATATATCAAGGTGTAGCACCCGACTCATGAATCACAGCAACGTCGCAGGAAGAGATGCAACAACTTGATACAATTGTGCGTGCGTGTGATTGCCAAAGATAATACAGTACAACATGCTACAACTTCCAGAAATCCCCACTGCCCCATCGGGCCCACTCACTGATGTGAAGTCCATCAAATTCGATAAGCATCACCAGCCAGCACCCTCAGCGCCGGCCTCATGCCCCGAGGTCGCACATCACATGCCATATTTTCGTTTCAGCGCTGCCCATGAAAGCGCGGCTGTTCGGTGACAGGTGACAAAATGGTTCATGTCGTGTTCAGGCACACGGTTGATGTCCAGTCGATTCCAGTATCGACATAGGGCGTAAACAATGTCTTGCGCGTCGCGGTCTGAGCCGCGTCTGTGGAAATGGGATGTTAGGCCGTGCGAGCAAGGGAAAGAAGCGAAGGGTATCTTGCATTGTCCATGCTTTGAGTTTGTCTCGGACAAACTCCGAAAGCGTCAAGAATGGAATGCCTTGTAGGCTCATGGTGGTCGAGCTGTCGAGCTTCCGTGGACCATGTTCCCCAGCAGGCAAAATTTCAATCTGTAAACCAAATCACCGTAAGCACGAGTAAACCACATGACCCTACGAAGGTCTCACCTCGATAGCAGGTATGAGTCGACGGTACGTTGCATGCAAGCTGTAGACACTGTTACAAGAGTAGTGACCATGTCAACAGGAAGCTCCTCTACCGGTTGCTCCATGGTGAATGTGTCGTCGTAAAGTGCTCGCTCCCAGCTACCGCTTGACGCACACGGCGGAAAGGGTGCGTGGGACCGCCCTCTACGATGCAGAAAATTTCCTGCGCCGTATCAGGATTTCCAAAACTTTGCAAAAGGAGAAAGTGGAGGCATACTGACCTCACAGCGGGGACTGTCAGAGACGACGGCAGTCAATATGCTGCCGTGGAACGCATGTGGGATGGAGTGCGTGCGGAGCAGCTGGGAGAGGGCAGTTGCGGCTTCCAAGAGCCTGCGAGTCTCTGAAGACATTGCGAGAGGACTGCGAAGGGGGAGGGTGGGGGGATGTACGGGAAGTCAAGTGGAGAGCATGTTATGGCATGAAATAGAGAGTTGAGAGGACAGCTTAGGGCGAGAGCGAGATCTCTGGATATGTAATAGTTCCGTGACCGATGAGCCAAAACCTGGAAAAGAATAGATGGCAGGCTGATCTTCATCTGATCTTTCCAACATGTTCGTCGTTACCGAAGTCGGATTTGTCCGATCAGGCCAGAAAAAGCTAAGGAACACGTTGTTGAGACACCCCGCACAAGGAAATAAACCGCCGGTGACAAGGCTCCAGATCACCTGAAAGAAACGCATGAAGCAAAAACGTAAGAAGACCCGAGTGTTGTATATCGGGCAGCCTTGGTACGAAAAATTCACGGCAGGGGAGGTGGACGTAGAAAAATGAAAAATAATCAAGGCAGATATCTAGTATTGAAGGCCATATGTTTTCAATTTCATAGCCCTTGCATAAAGTGTTGTATTGAGTGGACGAAATGCGGGGCAGGCCCATTCGTAAACCTACTCGTCCAATTTTGGAGCGGGGTAGGTTAGCGTCACGTCACAGCCTGTGACTCCATGTGACGACGCAGTGTTTTAATATTTCAAATCGAGAATCAATACAAAATCTTTCTCGTTCAAAATGTACAGTTTGACCCAGAAACTCATTTTTATCATTTTCATCGACTGGTAATTTTGACGGAACCAAAAGTCGACCAGAAAGTGGACATTTCCACCAAGTTTATTACTTCCAGGACACGGACTGGACTGTCTTGTGAATGCATACAACTCTGCTACGCTTGCATATTAGCAATGTAATGCCACCCGCAAGGTCTAGTTGTCTCCCAATATGTTCGCCGCTGTTTTTCTCGAGACAGGGACACCCACCGTGGTCCACAGCTCCACGGCTAGGACGGACAACCAAGCCCCCTGTCTGTACCAGGATCCGCCAGGCGTCATGGAAAGCTTTCGTGAAAAGCAGGTCCGTAGACCCTCCAAAGCTCTCCACAAACGAGGAGGAAATAGCCAAAGCCGCCATCCTCGAGAAAGTCATGAAAAGCAGACTACCCGCCGATCTCATGCTCCGCTGTGAGTGACGCACAATTTTCATCTCTCGGCCGCGTTTTCTGCAATGCTCATCGCCACGCACGTAGGCACTATCTTGGATGACCAAGGTGATCCCTTTCCACCGTCAGGCCGCTGTTTCGTCACTCATGATGCAACTGTTCTCGCCTAGGAACGGTAAAGAACATTTCCGGACAGTTCAAGAGATCAGATCTTTGCAACGACCACCGTTTGAACGTAAGTTTGCCAGGACGGCGTTGTGTTTGGGACGTCATAAAGCATTCTCGCTAACGTTCTCATTAAGCCTCGTGACCTACGCAAAATAGATTCGCGAGTACCTAACCTTGTTCCAACTATTCTCATCCGTAAGGAGGCCATCCTTGTAAGTCCCACTCGGCCCTCGTGATATTGCCGGGCACTGAGCAGTACCAGATAAATATACTACACATCCGAGCGCTAGTAAAGGCCGATACGGTCGTGCTATTCGATACATATGGATCGAACGATTCCAGGCTTCACTCTGTCTTCTTATACCACCTTGAGGTAAGGAAGGAGAACAGGGTTAGTCCTGAAAGTCACCTGACCTCTTGGCAGCACAATCTCAAGGCCCGAGGCAGCGGTGCATCTCCTTACGAATTTAGGTGGGTTTATGGCGCCTGCTTATTTTCAATATTCCGTTGACCGTATCGCTAATGGCATTAGAGCAATCGAATCCATACTTCTTTCCGTTCTTAGCGCACTCGAGGCGGAGATGGTCTTTATCCGTAATCTCGTCGGTGGACTTCTTGCTGAGCTCGAAGATGACATCAACCATGATAAGTTCAAGCGGCTTCTTCATTACTCTAGACGCCTCGCTAGTTTCAAAAATCGCGCTACACTGGTACGAGCACATTGAAAGTCTCATTCTCTGGATCCATAACCTCTCCTCATAGGTACAGGAGGCACTTGAAGAGGTCCTTGAACAGGGTTTGCCTTGTTACTTGCTTCACCGGTCACCTCCTAACAGTTCCTTGCAGATGAAGACCTGAACGCAATGTACCTCACGGATAAGAAGAAAGGAGTTTTTCGGGATATGCACGAGCACGACGAACTAGAAAACCTGCTAGAATTTTTCGCCAAACAAGTCGAGGAAATAGTGAATGAAGCGGAAAACATAGAAGTACGTTTTCGCGTCGACAATGCTAATGAAAGATACATTCTGTTGAATCAACGCCATTTAGACCAACGTACAATCAACCCAGGAGATAGTCGAGCTCATATTGGACTCAAATCGCAATGCACTACTAGCTTTGGACCTTAAAGTTTGAGCTTTCTTTCCAGAAACAAAGCACCTTAACCCACAGGTTAATTAGGTCTCTATTGGAACCATGGGTCTTGGAACGGGCGCCCTCGTCGCTGGATTGTTCGGGATGAACGTATGTGCCCCTCACGATACCCTTTCCGTTCTTAGTCAGCTCAACCCGAATTTCCAAAGTTGCAAAGCCACATGGAAGATATGCCTTACGCCTTCCTTGCAATGTCGATCGGTTCGACCGCTATCGCGGGCCTCGTAGCTTGGGCAGGCCTGTGGAGGTGACGTATCCCCTTTTCTCTTGACCCATACGGTCCGCGATCTCCGCCAGTCACTGACTTGCGTCATTTGATTCAAAACCCAAAATCCTGACAGACTAGCGAAGATACGGAAAGTCGGGCTAACGAACTCTCACAGCAGTAAACGTGGTGTGTCTGAACTTAAGCCTCGCGGTCCTTGGATACCACTGCCATTACGCCGGCGAAGTTCCGACGGATGGTTATGATAGCGCTGCCAGAGTACCACCTCGTATCACGGAAAACAAGTGTCCCAATCCGATCCCGCGACGTCCTCGTTCCCCCTTATCTCTGCCTCACGTTCAAACCTTGAACTCTAGTGTATAGACTGTATCAACACACTAGGCAAGGCAATGCATCATGGGATCTTCCCGCAATTGTAGGATCAATCCTCTTCGTGCAATTCACCCGCGTCATCTATCTTTATCTTCATCATCCTCCCATCTCCGCGCACATAGATATAGATATATATATACACTTGCCTTTTTATTTCCAGATCCTTTTCTGTGTTCTTTGGTGGTCGAAGGCTTCGGATAGGCAGCTGAACCTTGGGCTGATTTCACCTGTTTGCTTGCTTGAAGATCCTGAAGAACCTCCCGGGCGCCCACTCCGTTGCTCCGCGTGCCCGTGCGGTTCCTCTATAGAAAAGATGCCAATCATCGCTCTTCCACCATCATCGTTCCCAACTTCCCCAGATCTTTTTATCTGAGCGTGCCAGTTACGTATACGTCGCCCTCTGACGCCTCGCAACTTTTAAAAGTAGTGTACGACGGGCGAGTCGGATTGGATGGCGAAACCCTCGCGCGCGTTCATCTGATCCAGTGTGGCACTGGATGACAAGCCAGTTCCCGTGCACATGGCGCGAAGGGAGATCGGGATTTATTCCACATGCATATAAGTTCGAAAGGTAAAGCTTGTCCATGGATATGAGCGGCAAGATTAGGAGAACTCGTTACAACAAGGCAGCTAGCTCATTAAGATTCGTAGGTATTCATGTCCCAGGTGAAATTGAAAGAGATAACGCAGTAGCCATCGAAGCCGTCTCGGAAGATCTGGAAGGTCTATGGAAGCAGTAAGGAGAGATAACGACGAAATGAGATACACCGAGTATACAGTTTACAGTACCAGGGCGTGCACACGACCGGTATACGCCCTGATGCATTAAGTCCCAACTCAGGCAGGACCACCCACAACCGCCACCTTTCACGAGATGAGACAAGATGGGGTATTGATAAGGAGGGGTATGGATCCATGCGTCAGATAAGCTTGACTGTGCTTTCCTGGTCGTGGGCTCCGAGGAGGTGTGATTTCTGGATCTACAACGCGTCATCATGTCATTGTTAGCCTACAAACTACTTCCCATCCCGTCCGTCCCAAGTAGGCAAGTCAATGTCCCAATATCAAAAAGAGACCCTAAGACCGCAGGCACAGCCTACTCAGTCTCTCGGGGGAGGCGGCATATCAGGAATCAGATAGTGCACGGGACGGCCGCTCCCAAAGCTAGACTTGTGCGCCAGTTCTGGCTGACCGTGCGTCTCCGTCCCCGTTCCGGTACCGTGGGAATGCGAAGACTCAGCAGCAAATGTCGACACTGTGTCTTGTGCTGTGCTCGCCGAGTCTTCGCGTAGCTCAGAGGGGTCATATTGTGGAACAGGTTTTCGCGGTGTGCGGCGCGTGACTGAGCCCGCGCCCGCTGAGGCGGAGCGGTTGACCGGGGATGGTGTGATGGGGGAAAGGGGGTACTCTTCTCTTGATCGTGCTGGAGAAGTGGGTGTACGGGGAAGTGAGGTAGCAGGTAAAATGGGCATCGAGAGGCGTTCGGTGCGGAGGTACATGGAGCTTTCCATGGATGACCTGATTCGGTGGGCCTGTTGCTCGAGGCTGTGATTTGACGTGCGGACGGAGGTCGTGCGTGATCGCGAACTTTCAGCGATGGCGGCTGGACCTTGGAGGGAGTATATTGATGCGCGGCGACCGGACTGAAAGGGTGAATCTAGGATCTCGAATGGGTTCATTCCAGGAGGTGATCTCGGAGAGACGACTTTGTCTTCGCCCATCGTTGTCACATCTGCGTCAGAACCACCAGGGGTAGTGGTTGCAGAAGCTTTTCCACCTGCAACACCTTGTAACATCCCACCTGTGGATGCCGAGTATCCATCATAATGGTCGTTTGCGAGATCGCGAGTACTACCTCCCGGTTTGATGCTACTGTTTGAGGTGAGAGACCCCCATCTGCCCGATCTGCGTTTCATACTACCGCCCCTAGCCGATGATCTTCTTCGTCTCCGTAAGTATAGCAATCCGGCCAGCACAACCAACGCTACACCAGCTATAGCACCGAGAACGCCCCCCACGATAGCCCCAGTATTATTTTTCGATGAAGCTGACGATGGCGACGTGCTTGGATTACCGGATGGCGCTGGTGCCGTTGAGTGTGGCGATGTACCAGTCAGACAAGATACATCCGATCCATTGGTAATGTAGAAGGTTAACGATGAGGAACTGAAAGCAAAACTAGGCATATAAGCCTGAATGTAATACTGGCCCTCCGTTAGGTTGACAGATTGCCAAGTATACGAGCCCAATTGCGCGTTCGTTTCTGTGAGCAGTTGACTGATCGGCAGCCCACCGGTGTTTTGCCTACGGCCGATGTAACGTGCGGTGGTGGCCACTTGATCAGTGACTGATAGGGTGAGCTCAGCCTGCTGTCCGCTGTAATTCCAAGTGATCAGGCCTGTAGTGCATGTCGTCATATTCTGCACTTGATTAAAGCTGAAGCTCGGAGAAGATGAGGGTGAGGCAGGGCTTCCAGAAGACGAAGGTGAGGCTGGGTTGCCCGGTGACGACGGTAAAGGTGAGTTGGTTGAAGACGAAGGACTCGATGGCTCACTGGATGTTGGGGGCATACTGGAAGGTGTCGACGAGGGCGTTTGAGGTGGGAGAGAAACTGGACCGGGTGCCACAGTAGGTGGTGAAATGCTGACTGGACCACCTTGCCGCGCCTCGTGGTTATGAGCAGGACCTGCTGTTGCTGAGGCGGATGTGGCGAGCTGCAAGCAACTACAGACAAAAAAAAGTCGCAGAGCGACCTGCTGCAGCGGCATGTCGTCCCCTGAGGAAGCATCATGGGTTTCATGAATCAAAACAACGTTCTGACAAACCGATCAGGCAACTCACCTTGTAGGCTTGTTCTTGGTGAGATACGTAAACGATTCTAACACTCCACAGCGCCTAACAAAGCTACGCTCCTGGTCACTAACAACAACCTCGACGACGGGAGGCGCTGGAACGATGCGGCTATGAGAGAAACTCAGCCAGCTGGCTTGCTCCCACTGATAATACAGCCACTCGGCCTTCATTTGGTCTGCATAGCAACAATTGCTTGCGCCGCATGTAAACATGATGCAATGCACATCCCACGTGCACCTGGAAAGCTCTGCCTGGACCAGCGGTCTGTGCAGGCCATACACAGGTCTCCTGAGTCGGTATTGTGGCTGTAGGGTTCAACAGGCGTTACAGGGTCCTACTATCATTGCCACTTGCTCAGCCGTACACAAGCTGACCAGCTGGTGTGCCAGGTCTTCGTTGGTGGACGGTTAAAGCAGCTGGAATTTTCAAACCTCATACTGAGGTCTTAATGGCGCTGGAGAGCTCAACTATCGCGGGTTCAATGGTCTAGTGGTTATGATTTCTGTCTTACACACAGAAGGTCCCCAGTTCGATCCTGGGTTGAGCCATCTCTTTTTTGCTCACTCCCCATCGTTGTCTGGGTCATAGTATGTTGACCAAAAGTTCTGTTGGCCGCTGCCGGAGGCCATTGATTTTATGCTAGGCCTATACTTACCCTCGGAGTTGTATTGGGGGCACTCCGCACGGCTTTGTCGGGATCACTCGAATGCTCGGCATCGCACTTCAGAAAACTCTCAGTGATGGCACGAATGGCACAAGCCCATGGGTGGTGCCCAATTGTAAACCTAGCATTACATTACCATCCCCCACAAGCTACAAAAGAATCTACGCACAAACCACGCAGGCCGCCAGTTAGAAAACAAAAACTTGCCGCGGTGCCGTGCCAACCCAATCCTCCATCAATTTCATCCCAAACTCCCCTCCAAACGCGAAGTTCTATTCGCACTGTGACAATCTCAGGGTTAACTTTTCTCAGCCACAGAAACCGTGACGCCTCAGAAAGAAGTCTCCCAAAGAAAGCTCTGCTCACGAGTCTGTCACGAAGCTATCTCAGATGACCTGACAAGGAACGATAGCGCAACGTGAAATGAGTTTCCTCCCCCTCGGTTCCCCCTCTCTCACGGAATAAGTGGTGCGAACTGTCCATATGGCCATATCTGTCCAAGCTACGGGCTAGTCATCGTACTCGATACGGATATCCAAGCATGCTGCATGCGCTTTTGGTGGCGTCAGAAAGCGTCCCTCGAAGTAGAGTTCGAGCTCCGGTCGACGTGCACAGGCTCAAGAGCTGTGGATGCCTTGTTGCGAATTCCAATCTCGTCCGGTAACTCATAATTCGTGAGGGATGGATCCTGAGGGGATAGATAAACGCCCGAGATCATTTGTACAGATGAAAAGTGCTGCGTTTCAGAATTTGAAATTTGAGGGGAAGCTATCCTTGATCGAATATGGGCCTGTGGTCGCGTCATCCATCTTTGAGAAGGTACGAAGGCGAGAAGGAGGCCATGGGAAGAGGACGCGTTTGGATCAGGGTCTACGCCTCATTTAGATAAGTACATGAGAGTGGACGAAGTCCTAGAAGCTGGCAGACCGGATGGAACGGGTTCAGATCATCGGCATGCCTTGGGAGAGAAGAAGGGGTAACATCTTTACCTGTCTTTGCCTGCCTTCGCGGACGGAGGCTGTTCGCCACGGGCGTACCTGCTGCAGAGGGGGCGCGGGACGGACCTAAGATAACAACCTCCCTCATTTGGATTATAATTCCTCGAAGTCTTATCGCGGGATAGTTGGAGGAAGACGATATCATTATCTATAATCAGGAAGGTGGTCATCGGCCGTCTACCACTGGCAAACCTGTTATTAAAGTATGACATGCATGATTGCACGTTCAGGGTCAAGCGATGATCGCCCATAATTCCAAGCTTCCGTCATCGCCGTTGCCTTCATGTTGCCCTGTTGCCGATTGCGATTGGGGTGAGAACATGACGATCCGACTTCGGAATAATACAGGGGTGATTAACCACAGCATGTTCGATATCGTCAAAATTGTGCCATTTGCATGTGGAGTGACTGCTCATGCCTGCGAAAACAGGAAACTATGCGCGCCAGAATCAAGTGCATTTCAAAATGTCCGAGTTAGCCTGCTTAGGAAGGACGGTACCTTGGGCCTTGATCATGCCGTTTGTTGCCTTATGACTTTGACTGCAATCTTTCAGCCGGAAGGATGGGAACCATTCCGGTTAGACAATTGCGTGCCGTGGGGAGCCAACTGATGTATGTAGACCAATAGGGTCAAAGGCGTGTCCATAGCAGGATGTTGATATCGATCCATCTCAGTACCTATGAGCCGCATCAACATCAGAGGAATTTCCAACTGGTTGAGTTTACTTGAAAGGCGCACATCAGCTAGGCTCACCTCATGGCATATTGCGCTCAAATCTTCAACGAGCAAACCTACGCATATCGGCTGATTGGATGTCGCCGTCATCGTAGCGTGCCCGAGTCGTTGCTGGCACATTGTTGCGTGATGATCGCTGGTAAGGCAAGGCTAGACCTAAGGTATGCATGTCAATGTTCACGTTGCGCCCCTTGGAATGGAGAGACATCTTGCCTAAGAAACTTCTCGATGCCAATCTGTGGCATCATGAGTCATGTTCCATCTACGCGTATTTCACTTGCCCCCTCGCAAATAACTCATTGCGGGAAGCAGCAGATCTGCCAGGTTCTGGGACTGAAAATTCCCCTCAGCTGACTTCCCGGAGCTTAGAGAACGAAAGCGACTTCTACCACGATGGGCATATTGCTGGGTGTTAACCTGCAGGACGTTAAGTTCTTACTGGCACCGTGTTCCGCGTACGTCGCTATGTTGCTTTATATCGCGTATCTTCGATATAAATCTGAGTGCCTTTGCTGCGCGATGATGAAATCGGCATCTTTGTTCCAATGACCAAATCGTTTCGGACGTCGCGTCGCAAACTTTGATCTACATGAACCATTGATTGGAACCTGCTGAAGATTCTAGCATCCTGTTGCGCCTTCGTAAATAAGGACTGGCAGATGTACCTCGTCACCAGCACGTTGCTTCAGTGTGAACATTGGCGATCAGCTGGAGGTTTGGGCACGAGGTAGCTGGAATTTGTAAAGAAGTCGGACACAGCACGACGAACAGTCATTGGGGGCTGCACAAGGGGCGTCCTAAGACTCGGAGCTTTGCATAAGTGTCCATAGCCTGGGATGGATGGAGTCTGACAGGACTGTTACCATTGCAGAACTACCCGCTAGGTCACCACCGATAAAGCTCAGGTTCAGTGGGTCGGGTACCCATCATGTTCGAGGTCAGCTCAATTTCTCGGGATGATATTGGATGTCTTCGCGTTTGGTGCGATGGAGGTCAAGGGAAGTAACAAGCGCCCAAAAGACACTGTCAATCATCGGCGGATTCATCGCATCGCGGGGGCGAAGTCAGGAAGTCACCACCTAGCACCACTGTAGAAAGCAATCAGGACAATGCATTGAGGATACTCACAGTTTTGGTGTCTTCTGAGCATGATATTCTCTGTCCAGGCGTTCCATCCACCATTCACGCATATTACGCATATAAGAGCCTGTAGATAGTTCGACGTTATCACGGTGGATGAGTTGTGCGAGAGACAGGTGGATCCGATAATGAGCAAGTTGCGGGACAATTGCGAGTCCCAGCCCACCGATTCCGGTCGCCATCACATTTGGGCTGAGATTAATCTTTCAAGATGTTGCTGTATTTTTCGCCTTGTTCAGTGTGAGGCAGAAACAAGCGCCTATGCAACTGCCTCCGATCTACCACCAACCAGCGAAACGGTGACCATTGCAGTGGCACCTGCTATTTCATGAGTCTTACATCCCCCGACGCACTCCTCTTTACTGGACTAGCAATTGCAGCAACATGGCTCTACGTGTCCCGAAGTCGCCAACAAGCAAGCCTATGTAGCCGCCTATTAACAGCCGCTGTCATCCTGCACACCCTCTACGTCCTTTGTCGGCTCGTTCTATACCGCCCACCAAACCTCTTCTCGCGATTAGGAATACCTATCAATGCGCCTGTCGAGCGAATAAAGTCGCAATTGCTGATAGAGGCTGGGTTTGATACGACATCGCAAAGCTCACTTGGCGCAGTTGTGGTTCCTCTAGAAATACCAAAGGACGTTGAGCTGCTACTTACTAGACTCAACATTATTGACAGCAGAAACTTGTTCGTGAGGTGTGTGGGCTGTGTATATGTGAACTTTTATAGGTGATGGTTAAAACGCATGTAGATTTGGCCAACGCGCCATGCAGACGTGTCAATACTGCTCCTCGGCGGGGGACTATGCACTCTTCACGCTGTCCGGCGTCATGCTCGAATACCTGCGTAGTGCTACGCTTTTACTTATGCTTACCATCGTGATAAATGGTCGAGAGCGACTGAGGACGAACATCCTCGGTGCGCTCACGTGTGCGCTCCTCGCAGAAGGCTACGCTTTCACTTCTGCAAGTGCCGTGCCACTCGCCAAAGATGCCCAGACCGCATTCATGGTAAGTAACTTTACATCGTTTCCCGTGTCATAAGTTAAACGCCTGCGCAGTGGCATGACAATCTCTTCCTCGCACGTCACGTGCTCTTTCTCGTCCTTCCTGTCCTTACACAAACCCTCCCCGCGATTTACGCACCAGGTCCGCCCTCTATGGCGCTTGCACCAGCACTGGCAATCCTCGAGCGCACCATAGCCCGTGCGCATCTCCTCAAATACACGCGTCAAGCTATCATGCGACGTCCCGAGACCCGGGAGCTTGCGGGGCAGTATTGGGCAAAGGAGGCTGCAGAAGGAGAAGCTGGGAGAGGTGATCCGGCCGTACAGAAGACTGCGGAAAAGCTTGGGTTTGGATTCACGAAGAACGAGGAAACGGGGACAGAAGGCAAGCTGGGGGAAAGTGTGAAGATGGCTGTGGAGTCGCTGAGGCCGTTATTTGCGCCACCACCGAGCTAACGATTCTCGTCGTACTGTCTGCGGTTGACGATAAATTCATTTTATTGCCACGTCGACCACTTGCCAACTGGAGAAAGTTGCTTCATTCGAAGCTTGGAGCCCGTACGATGAATCCTCAGCAATTCTTGTACCCCGGAAGAACGATGACCCCTCAGCTAAGATAGCTGTGCGCCAGAAGCTGTGGACTAGTGTGATCACCAAATATACTATCTAACGTTGATGGCCCTTTTCTATACACGGGCACTCGGCGCTGCTGTAGGACATCCAGTACAAGTCTTATCTGTCGTTGTCTCGACAAGTAAGGACAGGGGATTTCGCTAGCGCAGCCGAACAAAAGAAAAGCGCCCATAAATCTAGGCGTAATACGGTATTCTTCCGCGCACGTGCTTGGGACACCCACCTTGCACCACGACCTTGTGGGAGCCTCGAGTGGTACCTCCAAGACTAACACAAAGACCATCTACCTTTTCTTTTCTTTCTGCTACTTTTACTACCAAATACTCCATCTAATACTCTCTTTAACGAATACACACCAGCACGAGCATGGCGAACACCGAGAACGATGTTACTCCTGCCACAGATGCTGCGCTAGCCCTCGACGAGGACGCTCCAGGACCTCCCATTTCCGTTCCGGACTCTGGTGACACCGGAGAAGGCGGAAAGTTGAAGATGATCGTACAGCTCGTCAAGAAGTCCCTCGGCGTGAAAGACATCGCCTCAATGTGTGTTGTTGTGATCTTTCCATACCAGCGTTCTAGCCACTGACCGTTAGCTGTGTACACACGCGTATGCTATGTACACAGGCGCCTATCGCTTCCTGCATCCTTGCTTGAGCCACTTCCAAACCTGGAGTATTGGCATTACCTTGATAGACCCGATCTTTTTGCAGCGTACGTTGTTCTCGGATGTTGACTTGTGAATTGAGCTTGACGATGTCTTGATGCAGCATTAATGATTCCGACGATGCCTTTGACCGCATGCTTGCTGTTGTGCGGTTCACATTCACCAAGGATCTTAAGTTTGTGGTAAGTTCTAGGTAGCTGCTTTGATCCGTCCCGGAATTGATCTTGCGCCCGTCCCAGCATGGCAAAGTGTGCAAGCCGTATAACTCCGTCCTCGGAGAGCACTTCCGGGCTCATTGGGACGTCCCTCCTGTGCGATACTCCTCCGATCCGACTAGACCCCCAATGCTTGGAACACATACCACAGATACCTACTCAGATCCAACTTCAACTACCACACTCCCCTCCGAGACGCTGAGCATCAAGAGCGAACGCAGTTCCAAGAGCACCCGGAGCGGTCTCAGCCTACTCTCCAAGACCAAGGCGAGCCCCTCCACCGCCCCTACCTCCCCTCAGCCAGTCGCTGGGCACATGTCCAACCTCTCCCTCGGCTCAGGGGGGAATGACGGTTCGGCGGGATCAGACAACAGCGACATCCGCGTGGTGTATATCACCGAACAGGTCTCGCATCACCCACCCGTCTCTGCCTACTACGCATCCTGTCCCGCACGTTCGGTTGAGATGATGGGGATCGACCAGATCTCGGCCAAAGTCTCTGGCACGACCCTGCGCGTCGCGCCCGGATCGTACAATAAGGGTATTTTCATCAATATCACGGGCGGCGCCGGGGAGGGGGAAAAGTACCACGTGACACACCCTGTCGCCAGCGTGAATGGGATTTTGAGAGGAAGTTTCTACCTCACTGTCGGGGATTCGACTATTATCACGTGCAGTGGCGGGGAGGGTGATCAGCAGTATCGGGCTGTTATCGAGTATAAAGAAGAGGTACGCAGTATTTCCTGAACTGGGTATAGAAGCTCCCTAATCAGGCCATGGTGTTTTTTTCATGCAGTCATGGCTCGGGAGAGCGCACTATCTCGTCGAGGGTGTCATCCATACGTATGACGAGGATTCGGAGGAACATGAGGAATGGACGAAGGTCAAGCATGTTCCTCAGTCTCGCGTCGTAGCTGTCCTCGACGGGTGCTGGAGAAACCACATTCGCTGGCGACGTTCTCTGTCTGCGCCATCCTCTACGTCGAGTGTATCACTCTCATCGGCGTCGGAGTATACTACACTGGTGGACCTATCAACGTTGCAGGTCGTACCAAAGGTCGTCCGTCCGCTCGAGAAGCAGCTGCCTGATGAGAGCCGGAAGCTATGGGACGGCGTGACAACGAGGCTCCTTAATAAAGAGTATGGAGACGCGACGAAGCACAAGCTCGTTATTGAGCAGAAGCAGCGTGATGAGGCCAGCGAACGGAAACGAAAGGGCGAGGAGTAAGTTCACAAACCCTCTAACCCTATCACCATATAGGCAAGGTGCTGACATGCCGAAACTCAGGTTTATACCCGTGTACTTTGAAAAGGACATCAGCTCTGGGGCACCCGTTTTGACTGCGGCCGGTCGGAGAGCTGTGGAAGAAGAGCTCCAAGAGTGTGAACCTACTTCAGAAGCTTCGTAGAGCCCAGAGCCCAGAGCAATGGATTTTTTCATGATTCGTGATGACTAATTTTTCTACTCTTCTTTTACCCCCCTCCCCCCTTTCTTGCACCGACGGGCATGCTTGCATTTTATCTTGGATGCCACGAACCCTCCAAATCTCCCATGTCTCTCCTACATTTTAATGTCCTTCCATCCACATTCTGCATATCTCATGATGATATCCATACATTATCTGGTTCTGGATGAAAGGCAAGTTCGAAGCAAGGCGGCGAAGGTGGGAGGCTCAATTGGTAGTTACACTGAAGTCGTTGGTGAGGACAACGCAGCAAGACACAACCATCCTGGCGAGTCAGAGAATTCGGCTTGCTTGGAGGTGTGGTGGTGTGAGTTGCGTATACGTATAGAACTCATCGTGCGGAGACGGGTAGACGTGGTAGTGTCGACGTCGAATTGGATGGGTGGGCGGCACGTTCAGGTGTCGGCGTATCGATGATGATCCCTGGGGATTACTTACTAGCTCACTGATGCTCGCGAAACTCCATGCTTCCGAGTCCCCCTGCTTTCCCCAGGTGTGACCGCCTTGACCGTATCAGTGATGAGAAATTCTGCACGTCTGGTTGAAAATTGATGTCCGGCAATCGCTCTTAGGCGACTAGACGGTGCCAAGGTAATGCTCACGCGCAGGCTCATGCAGCGAGTCACGCTCGTTATACGCGTAGAAAAGGTCAGTCTCTGCACTGGCATCCGGAACCGACAGGCTAATGATATATATATATGACCGTCGCCCCGATCAATTGTTCCTCAGTCCACCATGCTGTTTCTCAGTGTGATCTTGTTACTGCTGTTTTCATCTCTTGCAATTCATATTGGTGTTGTCAACGCGCAACTAGCAGACCAAAGTCCTGATCTGAAGCATCCGCAAAACCAATGTGGTGTCCGTGCATGGGTCAGAGCCCCTGATCTTGTTCCCGGCCAGATAATTGAGGGTGACGCACGAATCAAGCTCGAGGGTGATTGCCCTGAGGTCGAGAGCTACTCTCTCGGTCTCCGCTACAAGGAGCGGGTTTTCTGGGAGATAAGGTGAGGCTCCGTGGGGGTTTTCTAAAGTTACGCGCTCACGTTTGATTGGCAGGAAATCGGACATGCCTCCGACTGAATGGAACACCTATGAAGATGCCGAACAGGCTCCAGAGAAATGGGTCCATGAAGAAGAGCGACTTGGCTTTGAGACCAAGTGGCCATTTGCAGCAGAGCAACACAGCGGTACGTTATTTCAAGCCTTATTTTCTTGAGATTGCAGCGATGGCTCCAAGCACCAGGTCCTGGTCCTCGGGTGTTTGTCCAAGAATTCAGTCTTCTGGTTCCCTATACAAACTATCCACCTGGGGTAGATTTGAACACTGGTGCCCATGACACATCACGCAGTGTTCGTTGTCGATTGCCCTGGGATGCTATTTGGCTCATTTACTTCTGCAGGTCATCAATGTAGAATCGATCTATGAATATTTTGCTGAAATCCGGGGGACCAACGGGACTCGCAAGGAAGTTCAAGCTGGCATGACTTCGTTCACTCCCTTAATTCCGGCAGAGATATCTGGAGGGGCGAGTTTCAATATCACTCTAGAGAATGACCAGCCGAGGGAGATTGCGCACGACCCCTTGGGCAGTAACTATACCCTGGAAATTCGCCTGCCAGAGTTTTTTCAAGGTAAAATTCTTCCTTTCCGTTTCAAACTTGATTTTCGTGTTGACACGGTCGGATAAGGCACGACAACAGACGCGAGCGTCATTATTTCACGGTCAGGTTACACCAATAGGACGGACAAGCCAATCTCCATTTGCCCCAGCCCTAGTAGCTCACCCACTCCCGCATTCACGAAGCCTCACATCGAAGGATATCGTTATGGGATCCTGCATAAATTCAATACGCAGCTTAGTGCGTTACACCCAGAGCGTGACTATCGCAAGTCGCTGTACCATGAATGCACACCGGTGACATTCCCGGACGGAGTTTCCCATGGCGCAGATCATGGTGTTCTTGCGGTTACCACCTCCGCACCCATATCAGTTCCTGTTAGCATTGATCACTATATGCCCATCGACTTCAAGTCATACTATCAAAGCTACGAAGGCCTTCTTTGGCTCGATCTCCAGGTAACTCGAGATCCCGCGGAACCGCTGACCGAGGAAGAGCAGAGATGGGTAATACCCCTGACTTCACTGTACGAAAAGGATGACTATGACTGGCTCTCATCCGACCCGTTTAGCCCCACCAGACACCTTCGTGGGAACACCACCATATCTATCCAGCCACACCCCGCTCTTGGTGGCTGCTCGACCGCGCAACAACCACCTGTTCACTATCTCTCCACCAATGCACGAGCCCCTGTCTTCATTGACCCCCAGATGGTAAAACGAGTTGCGAGCTCTGACAACGGAAGAACACGACGCAATAGCACCCGTTGCGATTCCACGTTTCACTGTCACCGCCAAAGGAGAAGAGAAACTCCACAGGTACTTCGCTCCTTCAACGTACAACACGTATGTGGGCACCGTTTGGGCGAAGAAGGTCCTACCCACCTTGCCAGGGCAGTCGCAAGGAACACAAGCTCATAGAAATGATGTTGAGCAGACTCTAATGGTTCAAGCCCAATCGCCGTGAAGCAGCTCGCCAATGCGCTGACTCCAAGGTTGGCCTGGCCTCAGCCTCAGAACGGTTAGGTCTGGTCGTCGGTAATCACGGATGTGCAGATAGCATACAAATGCTCAGTCCTCTATATGCGGATTAAAAGGGAATGGCAAAGTGCGGAGTAATTCATGGCAGATATATTTAAGCGAGAGGGTACCCTGGTGGATGTCTTTGGGAATATGGAATATGGGAGGGAAATCGAAGAATTGTAAAGTAGCGTCGACGAATCATGCAAAATTCCACACCTCAATGCAACTTGTCTCAAGATTGATTGACTCCAATCTGCGATACTCTTTGACACACAGAACTCCACTATAACCGTCGAATGCGATCACCGACCTTCGATTGGACTCACGTGGGACACTGAAGGTCTGCGACTTGTGGTAAGCGACGTTCGTTAGATCATCTTGGACGGAGAAAAGTACGAAGTGCGATTGGGTCCAGGTGTAGACACCTCGGGCACAACCGTCAGGCCCTGCATCCAGCCACATGGGGCCCTGCGTCACGCAAGATAGAGACGTGCTTTCGTGAGTGATGGAACCCATCTCATCGAGTGTGAGTGTCAGAGTCATCAAGGGCCCCGCTCCGGTACTCCTGTCACCGCACTTCCGACCAACAAGTGAGATGTGAGTAGTTGTGGACTGCGCGTCCATCGAGGCTTCTCGCAGTACTGTGACGTCGGAGATCTCCATCTGGATCCAAGTAAAGTGAGAGGCCTGTAAAGCTTCGACTTCTTCCTCGCGATGACTATGCGCCTGCTTTTGTAATGGGCATGCAAGAACGAGGGTCTGCTTCGCATTTCCTTCGGCCAGGAAGTCGTACAGAGCCAGCAAATATGATGCTGTCGAAACGAATGTGCTATGGATGGAGGTAGACAAAGGTGGTATCTATCATCAGTCAGCGATATTTCAGAGAGGATAATCAAGCAACCCTTGCCTGTTTCAGGAGTGATCTTGGGGTGCCAACATGGTATCGTCGAAAAGTTGCTATGTCAAGGATAATAGGTGGTGCATCGGTGTGGCGCGTCACGATCAAAAGGCGGGGTCCAATGTTAATATCTGCTATGCCAGGGTCATTGTGCGATATGTCCTGCCGCAATATTCGTGAAACAATGACAGGTCCAGTGTCATAAATTGACACTTTGTAGATGTTACTGTGCTGCACTTAGCAAAAGATTCCAAGTTTCTCGCGCATGATGTCACGTACATTCCCCGTGTGACCCCGCCCATCCAACTCTCACTGACTGCGAAGGTCAGCTGTTCCCCACTTTCACTTGTTGTAGACAAACATCGGAAGAAAGTGGCTTCCATGTGTGGCTGATAGAAGAGTGTCGGAATTGGGTCCGAGTCCTGTAGGTCATAACACCAAACAACCTGTTTGTTCCCAGCAATGAGCCAGCGGGCATCGAGTAAATCGCTGAACAGAATGTTATGATGCATCCTGAAGGTGGGCCCGAGTCTGGGGGCGGGCAACGACGCAGTGGGCGGCCAGTTCCGCGCCACCCGGGCGCTGGAGATGAGGGTCTTCCGGAGGAACGCAGTAGACTGACTTATAAACGGCCCAGGCGGTCGCAGAATAACTGTCCTTTTGTACAGAGATCTCCACAGCAGGTCGTCCATGAGCAACTGTCTGAACAACTTGCACACCTGGTGCTCATTCGGTGATCCTGATCCATGCGGATTAATGGATGTGAGACTCACCCGGAGCAAAGGAATCAAATCAAGGACGGGGAGAAATCTCAGAATCATGAGAATGATTTCCACAGGCAAAACTTGGATGTTAATTCTTTCGGCATGTTGGATTAGTCTGTGACGATAGACTGCAGACATCTGAGTCAACGGATGGCCGAGTTGTGCAGATCGCATCATGTTAAGAAACGAAGGGGGAAGCACACAAGAGCGAATAGGACGCCAAATTCCCTGCAGCGTGTGGCAGCACGAGGAACAGGTTGGAGATGCGGCAGCACGACTCGGAGGGGCTCAGGCATGGCTCTGCCAGTAAGTTTAATTGGAGATTGCTCGACTCGGCGACTCGGACATATGAAGAACCGCGAGCGCTGGGTGCTGTGCTGACTACTCGGTGCCTGTTGCAGCAGATTGGGTGGCCGCGAGGTACCTGTACTACAGTACACGACTGAACGGGCAGACAAAGATCGCAGACTTGAAAGGCGTAAAAAAAGTGGTATTGGTCCAAATCAATGACAGCAGCACATTACACCTCCCAGAAACCCAAAAATACACTCATAAACCTCCGTTTCCTTCGACAATCACAACTCATTTGGTGAGTTCTGCATTCAGTTACTAGGCTGGTAGTCCAAGGTCAAGACTAGGCGTGAACTATAAGCATAATGTACTCCAACACAGTATCAATTCGCTCACCAATATCGTCTTCAGGCGACCCAGTGGTTGTGGACGCAGAGCTCCCGCTTGACGACTCGGGAACGAGTTGGTATGACTTGCCAGTATCAGGATCAGTTACCTGAACGGTCTTGCTAATATATTCGGGGAACTGATCCTGAGGGACTCCCATCTGTTGGAGACCTTGCACCATTGCATCCGCTGCAAAAGCATAAAATTGGGGAGAAGTTTAAGTGGCAAAATGTTGCACTTACTCATGCTAACGGTGACGTGATGCCCAGCGTAAGCGTCCGTTGAGCGTGTGGTGAGTCCGCTCGTGCTTGGGTTGAGCGAAGTAACCACCAAGTTGTACTCCTCAGAGCGCTTCAGCAGCGCAGCATCAACCGCATCAGTGTCCCGAAGGTTGATGCTGACACCTGTGAGAGAGAGAAGCGTGAACGAGAAATCCAGGAGGCGTTTGTCAAGGCTGGGGTTTGTGGAATAGCCCTCAGCAGCCTCCAAGTCTCGGAGGTTGATGCTGATTCCTGTCAAGCTAAGCGCGGTAAAATCGAAGTTGAGGAGACGCTTGCTGAGAGCTTGTGCGGGATCTGAAAGATAAGAAAGTCAATACCTGGCGCGCAGGAGGTGGCTGCAGTCTTACCAGTCTCGAAGGGCGCTGCGATGGCAGAGGAGAACAAAACGGCGAGCAAAACAAGGGGAGAGAAAGAGAACTTCATCTTGACAGAGAGATGATGGGGTTTAGAGTGAGAGTGAGGGGGCGATATCAAACGAGCAGCTGCCGTTGAGATTGTAAAGGGGAACCGCGGCACTTTATATACCTTTCCCCCCAAGCATAAGGGTGGTGATCTCCTCGGATTAGAATCACAGTACAAACATCGGAGAACTAGAAGTCATAATTGGCGACATCGTTCTCCGTCGAATTGAGCATAGTGGCAGAAGGCATAGAGTCAGTTACGTTCAGCGAAACTTCGGTTTTGCAGGCCCCTAAGCGAACTCTGAAAGCTGCCACGCCTGCCAGCTGTGCCAAATAATCCGTAACTGGAGAAGATAACACTGAGGACAATAAGCAGGTTTAGAAAACGGTGATTTCAGTGGTCTTGCCTTGTAACAACGTACCATTAATGCAGAGTGCAAGAGTCCTGACCTTGCAGGAGACAGCGCCGCTTAGCAACATTCAGAGGGCTCAGCTTCAGAAAACGGAGACACCAGAAGAATCATAACGTAGCAGCGAGTTCACGCAATGAGCCCTATCCACCGAGTTTTCGACGATCACTACGTAACACAGAAGGATGACCTCAAGGCTATTCTTGAATTTGACAGGTTAAATGGACCCCGAAGCTGAACTGTGGAATTCTGATCCACGAAAAGCGAGTCTGTTGAATGACAGTCAGCTTAACGCATTCGAGTAAGGTCGCCGAATGTATACCGACTCATCATTGGACTCGATACCGACAAAGAATCCACTTCATTGGATCAAAGTGCGAGCATTGAAATATTGAGAACTCAGCACCACCGACGCGTTCAGGATCCCTCGATAGGCGAGCAGAGTTTGCGAACGAGAAGCATTCTCGTAAGTACGAGACGTTGTATCATGAAGATTCCCCACATCACAATGTCCCTGAGATGCAGCATACCCGCTTGATTGTAAAATGCTTACACCATGGGACCAAAGAAGACGCAGGTTACTCTTGTTCGACAATTTTATGGAAGACTGGACGTGATAATGCATCGATAGGAATCGATGGAAGGTCAGGTTATTGTGGTCACAGGCCTCAAATCCTATGATGGGAACATTCAGGGACTCGGTGCGGGCCGATGTAGCAATCAGAGGCCCGTCCCGAGAGAGGGAGATGTAGAGCTGGAACGTCACCTCTAGGCATACCAAATGTTTATGGCTGAGAACTCACAAAGACACACCACGAAGGCTGTGGGTTGGTGTTTTGGTGTTAAACCGGGCCTTCGCACGATCGCAGTACGAAAGAGTTGAGGTGGCGGGCCCGACCCTCTGAGGAAACTGGGTGCGCCTATATTTTGGCGACGAGGTGTTCTTAATCAATGGAAACGTAGCATACTGGAATTCGACGCGTCATAGACAGGAGGTAAAAAGTTTGAAGCATGGGCAGTTGGTTGAGGTCAATTGTAGGCGTTATGTAATTTGCATTTCTTCAAGAGCCAACTTTGACGACGTTGCCTCAACCTATCACATATCGACTCGTTTTGTTTTTGCCTTGTCTGTAGTTGGACCATACTGCGTCAGGCTCATCCGTAGCTGTTAACTGGCAACTTTCTGCAGATTTTGAGCAGCAGAATACCTTTTCCAATCTTCCGGGCCCATTTGCAACATCGCACATCATGGTCACGTTAACGTTCAAGTTCGCGGACAAGCACTGGTTGGTGACCTTGTTCCTACAAAGCACAGCGTCTCATTCCCAGCTGTGGTATAATGATCGACTCAGGCATGCTGATTTCTGCTGCAATATTACTATTCTCTCATGAGAAACCGAAGACGGGAATTTCGAAAGCCAGCTCTAGGCTGTGCCAGCTTAGGGGCAACCGGTTCGACCAGCACGGCTATGATGTACTGACCACAAACCTTTATGTTCATCCTCTAAGCTCATCAATATCTTCTCTGTTGAGTTTGGCTGCTTCACCCAAATTTCTCATAGCGTGAATGTGGTTTCAGCATCCTAGTAAACGTCTGGGAGGCCATGCAAATAATCGATGCCATGGTGGCGCAGCACTGATCCGGAATTGATAGAAGCTGAAAACTCCTTCCAGTGCAAAGTGCCTGTGATGTTTAGGGGTATGTTCTACGCCAACAAAACGAGGCAGGGTGAGGTACACACAGTGCTGTGCGACGAGTCTCCTTATAACCCTCCGCAAATACCCCTGGTCAGGTAAGACTTAACCTGTTCAACCCAGAGACTAACACTCTCACATGGGCCAGAGACATCAGGTATATGTTCTTGCTCGGCTTCGTCCATTCGGTGGTGGACCGCCTAGGCATCGCTGTATCGCACGCATCCATGACCAGTGTTGCTATGGAGAGATGCCCGTCCAAGCTACTCGTCGGTTCTTCTCCCTTATCAAGCGCCGAGAGAACATGGAAATTATCAAAACAGAACTGCGGGATTTGGACGGGAAGTATGGGGGAGACGAAGCATTTCCCCCAAGTCCATGCCCCTTCATCGAGTTCCTCACCATCGCTGCGTGGTCAGTGGACCTATCAGACCCCAGCTCTCCGTTTTGCGGTTACTTTCCCCCCCTGGTGCTAGGCTGCAATGGGCAACCTAGCCAAGGTGGTGAGTTCGTTCATGCGCTCTGATGCGGTTCGGGGATCTAACCAGGCGTCAGATAATAACGACGGAATCACTGTACTGGACGTCACCGACCCTGACACACCGGGTTATTGCTTTGCGTCCATCTGTGGTCTCGAGCGAACAGAGTCGGGTGATACTGTTCGATGGGCGAACCTCAGCGCCAAACAGTACCTCCGCGCCTATCACCCAATCCCTTCGGAGAAGGAGATGGAAGATCGCTTTATACGCACGAGAGAAGAGCTCGTGCGGAGAAGCATCGAAGAGTTCGAAGGGGAGAGGCTGATCGATATCGCGACTCTGATGTCGGCGTGGCCTTCTGAGTACTCCAACCGGATGAAGAAGCGCCCTACCGCTGTTCCCAAGCAATCGACCCGTCCAAATGAGATCCCGGAGGCGGTGAAGGGGGTTGAGCAGTTGAAAGAGTTGCTAGAGAACCCTTGCAAAGTTGGCGACGTCGTGGGGATCCTCAGACAGCAGGGAAACCTCACGGATTACCACTTGGAAGCGCTGAAGAAAGTTTTAGAGGCGGAGATGAACGACTGTTCCACAGACGCCACCATAGATCTCTCGGAGCTCAGCATTTCATACATGCAACTCCGGGAACTCTTACCTACGTTCTCTGTTCGCGTTCAGTCGCTCAACCTCTCTCATAACCCTGTCATCACTATCCAAGCTGTCCGCCACATCATATCCACTCTACCAGAACTGAAGCGGCTCGTCCTAATGGACTGTCCTTTGATCTCTGGACCAGATATCAGTTCTCTTCTGAACGACGAACCTGCGCTTTTCTATAACCTCGAGGCACTCATACACCCGCTCTTCTTACGGCCATACAACAACTCTACCGACGACCCCCAATGGCCAATCCAGTTCACTTTCATCGGTACCGGTCCACTTCCCAACACGATGGCCCCCATGCCCCTCTGCGCTCTACCTTTCTTCTCGCCTATCGCTGTCATCCAGTCATTCACAGACATCCTCAGACCCAACTGCTATCCCCCTAGTTGGGCCGCAAATCACCTCCCATCCGCTGCCAACGTGCCGCCGAGTCTATTCGCAGCAGCTCTTCGCAAGCCTGGCCAAGCATGGGCAGAGCGTACCATTACCCATGTCCCACAATTCTCTATACGCGGCCTTACGGGACAAGGCTGGGTTCTCGTACTCGAAAGCGAGCTGGCGAGATTAAAGCTGTCCACAGCCGATGATGACTCAAACCCCGACACAGGTACACTCGATCATAGCGGGATTTACTCGCAGATGCACTATGGCTTCGTGAAATTCGGGCAAGGACAAGCGGACGGAGAAGTTAAAGACAATGCCCGCTGGCCAGGGCTGCCGGTGGAAATCCTTCCCAACCCACAGTACGACCACATTTATGACTGGAAATCGTTCCTTCTACAGATGGCTGCAGAGGGTCGCCCCGAGGTTCCTGGACATTTGGTCAAGGAGCTTGAGGACGTGGTCAATACGCTTGACCCTAGCCTCCACCCAAAACGGAAACACACCGCCACGCTCGAGCTTTTCACTAGAGAGCACTTGGATGAGTTTCTGAATGGCAAGAAACAGAATTGGGAGACCATGCAGTTAGGTGCACTCTTGGAACAGCAGCGGTCGTGGTAGCAGATAATCGATACTTGCCTCCCTCGCAGTTGGCACAATGCACCCATTCTTGTACCTGTTTAACTTCACAGATGTCGAGACTTCGGAAAACCTACATGCTGCAGTTCAATGCTAACGACGAGTACTGAGGATCTCGGTCACTTGGTGAGAGCGAAGGTCAGCTGGAAACAACGCTTACTAGTGCAAGGGGTAGCGATGGCAGGTTCATCGCGACCGCCTGCACTAGCAAACCTCGTTAAAGGCCACCAAAGCAAGTAGAGGGGGCCAGGATTATCGATGAGAGATATGACCGCTGCGATGTTCTGGAAGGACCGTTCCAATCGACGATAAGTAACGATCGATGATCAGCTAGTCCTGCTTCCATTCCCGCTCGAAAGAAGTGCGACCAGTTCGTCAAACAACTTTCTTTTGGAAGGAAAGGCACCTACAGACTGCATGCCTGCACGTTAGCTCCAAAAGAAACCAGTTCCAGAAACGAGGCGCGCATTTTGTAAACCCCATACACTCTTGATCATGCACACAAATCCGATCGGACCTGCCTACGAAGCTGATGACATTGAAACAGGGGACGTTACTGATACAATTCACTGGGGTGGTGGAAGATCGGGAGCTGGCACGCTGTGATTACTGCAAGCGGTACCCACTGAGTCGACACCTGTCGCGAAGCCAAAAATATTGAGATAATTGTCATGGATCGGTTGAGATCGCAGGCGATTTATGGCGATGGTTTTGTTACTGGTGCCTCAGGCTCGAGCGCGTTAGTCCCGACACAAGTGATACCCACAACAAGAAGTTTAGCCAGCGGTGAGGATATTATAACGAAAGCTCCGGGTGGGAAGGAATGACACGCAAGTCCATCTGAAAGTTACGTGCATAGTAGTACTACATACTCGTCACTTGTAGCTAGTAGACAACAGCCGAGGCGTCGTGTGTGCGGCCGGGATGGCGGATGCTGCGGTCGAGTCAGAACAAGTTGCCACCAAAGTCTCTGATTTGATGGACTCCGATGGAATCGCGGCGAAACAGGAAACGCTGACGCGTCCCCCAACTACCGTGAGAGCAATACCTTTGTATGGAATTCCGCTGACATAACCCGGCTGACTCCGAGTGAGGAGTGGCACAGTTCCACAGTTGCCTCGTTTTCCTCCACTGAGAGATCGAAAAGACGTACAAACCTTTGCCTCGTTTACACATCCTCCTTGCAGCCACTCAACCCAATCCTAACAAGATCTCTTATCTCACATCGCTCGTCAGACGAAGCCAATATGCTCGTCGACGACGCTCTTCAGCAACAGCAACAGCAACCTTTCTCATTTGACCAGTCGGCCATGGACGAGTTCTTCAACCTCGATGTACTTAGCGGTGGCTCACAGCCATCCCTGAGCGCATCAGGTTCTCAGTCCTCGTCTTCTCCCCGTTCTCCTTTCTCCTTCTCTGCGATGCCTCTTACTCCTCCCCCTCCCGCCTTCACATCCCCATCTATCCCACAGACATCTACAGCAGAAGATGCCTTCTTCAGCCTCTTTTTGGAGGATGAATTCTCAAAGATGCCTCCCCTCCCACCGGCAACATCTCCCTACGACTTCCTTTCTGGAATGAGCGCAGCAGGAGGTGCCGGTATTGGTGTCGGCGCTGGTAGTTCACCCGAGGCGTCCTCCTCCTCAGACGCTTCGCCGGCCAACCATTCCAACTCACCACAACCCATGTTTAGCATTGACCCGCAGCTTGTTGGGACCCCTGCCACCTCAAAGGCCTTATCTGATTTTGATGAGGAAGAGGAGTCACCTTCTCATTCCTTCTCGCCACAGGATGAGGAGGAAGAGATGGAAGACGAGCCTGTGGAAACTACAACTAAGGTTAAGATCTCCCGCAAGGGCACCGTCATGTCTGGCGGTATCAAGAAGGCTTCCGCTTTCACTGAGAAGGAGAACGGTGGCAAGGAGGGCAAGGCTAAGAAAGAGCCTGCCGCTCTCAAGATTCTTGAACCTGAGGACTGGCGTCCTAGTCCAGAAGAGTACAAGAAGATGTCTAGCAAGGAGAAACGCCAACTCCGGAACAAGATCAGCGCGCGGAATTTCCGCGTCAGGCGAAAGGGTAAGCTTTTTATCTTCTTTCTTGAGTCTTTCCTATGTCTATCTTCCCTACTTTCCTTTCTTCCCTTTTTCGTCCTCGAAACACGTGCCGTGGCTTACCCCGACTTCTTTCAATAGAGTATATCACAACTCTCGAAGGGGACATCGCCGAGCGTGATCGCCTCATTGATGCCATCCGCTCCGAACTCGGCTCATCCAAGTCCGAAAATGTCGCCCTCCGGCAGGAGATCAGCGCTCTCAAGAAGTGTCTCCTTGAAGGTCGCAGCCTCCCGGACCTCCCGCCCCCCGCCGAGCTTCCTTCACCGGCCTCATCCTCCGTTACGGCTTCAACCTCTGCCGCGGCCGGCTCCAGCCCTGTCGTCACCCCAAACACCCAAAAGGACCTTCCTACCTCCCCCCGGCTCAGCAGCCGTGCATTCTGGGGCGGTCTCGGTGGTATGGGTGTCACCCCCGTACATACGACGTTCATCCCTCCTCTCGCCGTGCTTGCCTCCAAAGCCTCCGTATCCTCCTCTCCCCTATTGGGTGGCAGCCCGATTCTCCAACCCTCGATATTTTACGAAGAAACGGTCCGTCCTCGCGTTTTGCAAGAGAACATTAACCCGGGGCTCAACCCGACCTCGCAACGCGGTCTCGTGGAGAAGAAAGGTTCTGCAAATATCAACCCCGCACTCAACAACCTCAACGCAAACATGGGCAACGGCGTTGGCGCGTTCGATACCTTTGCCGATACGAACCCCTTCACGCTCAAGACCCTGGATGCATACAGGATGCAATTGTGGGGAAAGATGGCAGCGCAACAACATGCGTTCCATCATCAAGCACAGTCACAATCGGGATCGCATATGCAGACCCCGCTACATTCACCTTACTCATCCCCCAGTGGATTGGCGAGCAACCTCAAGCCGCACTACTTCACGTCGGGAGCAAAGGTGGGAGGCGCTTTGTCGCCCAAGGCAGCGGCTGTTGGTGTTGGCGCTACTTCTGGAGCAGGCGCATACCCAACCCCACCTACTTCACCCGCTCCTTTGCACGCGACCGCTGGTCCCTCAAGGCAGGAAGCAGCTATTGCTGCCCTTGCAAGCCAAACACTGCTTGGCAAACTCGGCAGCGCGTTCTGGGAAGCCTTCTCTGGCTCCTCCTCTTCACCCTCCAATGTTGCTTCGTCGAGCAAACAATGGGACGCGGAGAAGGTACGCAAGGTTCTCGAAGGCCGTGCGGTCGTTAAAGTGGTCGACGTCGACCCTACACCCGCTCGCGTTCCCTCACCTGCACCCGTTCCTGTGACATCTTCCTCGGGAGGATGTCCCGTCCAGAACAAGTGTAAGGAGTGCTTGACTGATATTCTGGAGGAGTCCATGAGGAGTCTGACGTTGGGGAAGAAGTAAGGGTGTGTGTTGTGCGGGTGTACGGTTAAGTTAGAAGAAGAAAGTGGATGTGTGAAGTCAATTCAAATGGAACGGTTTCATTCGTGTATGTACTTTTCATCATCTCTGTCGCGGTGATCCTTACGATCGCCGTTATCTGTTTCCTCCCTCGCGCTCTCTCTAATTATTCCGCTTCCTCCTTGCGGCTTCCCTCATTCCTTGCTCTACAAAGTACGCATACTCATCTGTCATTTAGTAGTACAGTCCCCTTCTCGTTCGCATTTTTGTCGTTCTTCCCTCTTACAAAACTTCTTGCAATTTTTGCATTGCACATGCTCTTACTTGCCTCCACCTTTTCCGCCCAACTCCACCCCTATCCTTCCGTCTCTCGTGTCTGTTGCTTTCTTCTTTTCACTCATCGAATACAAATCTACCTACCTGTCTACCTGATTACCTACGTACGTACCTCGAATATCGGTTGAAAGAATGCGAGATAATTGGCCTGTATGATGTTTTCCCTTCGGTGTAAATAGTTTGCATGAATACAATGATAGATGTAAACTGCAATCGAAAGAGAGAGGGATTACCTTGCCACGCACAGCCCTAGCGCATCAAGGTGACTGGGCTCACATTAATGCACCAGTTCGACGCCTTTCACCTTCTCAACGGGCTGAGCTACATGATAGTCTTCTCTGGCCTTGTGCACACTTCCCTGTCGCCAGACACGGTGCTCAGAGACCTTGATACAAGCCAGCCAACTCTGAATACGCGCTCGTCGACGTTCCAATTATAAGAATCTGGACTCGGTGCGGGGGGTGGTGAAGGCATACTTAAAGTTAACCGCGTCAAGCCTTTTGGATTCAGAGCGCGTCAGTCACGTGACTGACGCGTTCTAAGGCGTGCCTTGCGCCCACACCAAGCCCACACCGAGAAACCTTCCATGGCAGCCACTGGCATCAACTACACTGTAGCTTATCATGCCGTCCCTCCCAGACATAAGGGTAAGCAACAACAGCTGGTCAACGTGGAGCGACACAACTGACTGACTGCTCAAAGATCGACTTCGATCCTGACTCTCATGACGTCGGCGTCGACGACCATGTGACCTTCTACGAGTCAATCAGACCTTGGCTCGAAACGCAAGGCTACTTTTTATATAATAACAGCTATGAACTTCGCAAGACTCCGGTTGATAGCGCAGTATACAGCTACCCATCTCTAGAAACAGACGGTGAAACACGGCTTCCCTACAGTTTTTTCGGTGGCGATTCTGAACGGGAAGATCATTATGGGAATCACCGTGGGCCACCGTCTCCCGTACCGGTGAGTCTAGATTGTGTTCAACGCAATGATAACCCATAAATTCTGGTCCAGGGACGAGTCGCGTTCGCTCAAGACTCGCAACATAGGCATGTGGCATTGAAGCTCGTGAAAGACGGCTCCGTGGAGTACAATATTTATCGGCATCTCAGTCAAGAAACCCGTCTATTCACCTCCGATCAGAATGAATTTGGATGTGTCATACCCCCGCTCGACTTTTTAAAGCTCGATGGACATTGGTTCATAGTTATGCCGAGGTTCGATGTTGTTTTATTAAACCACGAGGTTGCTTAACGGCGTTGCTTGCGATTAAGGTGGGGTAGCTCTATAAGCATTCCATGGTTCAGCTCCATTGGTGAAGTGTTGCATTTTATCCATTGTTGTCTCAAGGTACATCTCACGAGTCTTCGCCCTTGCGATTCTAACCAAATTTCTACCTGTATCAGGGGATATCCCTCCTCCATTCACACCTCATAGTTCATCGTGTGAGCATATTTAACTGGTTTACACCAAGCCCCCTCGCTGATGGTCATCTAGGACATCAAGGCTGGCAATATGCTGGTGAACCATTTTGGCGACGATTTCTACAAGAGTAGCAACCAGCTCCGACCCTCTTTGAGGCGTGAAGGCAGGCTGACGTATGCATTTTTCGACTTCAACTACTCGGTCATGTTTTCCCCCACATCAACCCCATCTGAGAGGCGCCTACCTGCGAGCGAATCATTCATAAGTTTTTGCAGTCTCGCATATGACACTGCGCAAGGTGAGGTTGACTACGACCCCTTCGCATTCGAAGTATGTGCTCTAGGCATGTTGCTCTGTAAGCAGTTTCAAGTGCGTGCTGTCTCGTATGATCGCTCTCGTATACCAACTCAAGCTTGACATATGCGTAGCATGTGACAACGACGGTCCCCATGCTTGCACCGTTCCTTGACCGTATGATCACGAGGAAAATACCTTTGCGATTCACAGCGCAAGAGGCTCTCCAATTTTTTGAGGAACACGTTCTCCCATCTGTTTCTCTGGCACTTTCTGCAGTGTCGGCTCTCGCCCCGGATAGGACCACGGTAGAACCCGAACTCTACGACAGATGGACTGGACTTCACCCCACTTTCGTTCGGACTTGGGCAGATTATCGCCTACCCCCTTTGGAATTGTCCACAAGGGTTCTGCGATGGATCTGCGAGTTCAGTCTTGGATATACTGTTGCGTATAACTTCCGGAGAATCCTGCGCGCGGTTCACCACAAATGATAATGTGCACGATTTATTTTCAGTTGACGACTCCCAGTCTACGACCTCTAGTCCCTGCGGCCAGATAACCCGTAGCACAAACATAGAGTGCGGTCGCGGCACATGGGTTCAACACATCACTCATCCACAACTTCAAAAAAACTGTGATCGAGGTAGGTGCCACAGGTCACCTGTTTAACGCTGACAACCCAGTCCATGCGCCGAGTCTGATAATAGCCCTCAAGGGCTTTGCGCACTTTGCTACCCTGTCATGGGAGTGTTCATCAGTGGCCTTCACAAAACCATTTAATTTTCTTGGCCGAACCTTGTTTGTGACTGGAGGCCCAAGGGTCTGTAAGGCTGTGCCTGCTTCAACAGTGCACTTCTGGCCCTGTTTACTGTACGTGAAATCTTCCAACAGGAAAACAAGCGCCGCATTCTAAAGTGGGATAAGCGGAGCCACACCACGGCTTGTTCTGAAGCTTACCTCGTAGGGTTCACTAAGTGGTAGTCCTTTCTTCGTCGGAGAAAGTAGCTTGTGTGGAATCTTGGATTCCAAAATAGGAAGGGGAGACGGCGACCACTCCTGTGTCTCCCAGTCCGCCTTGAATTTATATGTTACATTATCTGCTGAGACGCCTTGAGGTTGTTGTCCGGGCTTCTCGGGCTGCAATACCGATTAGCTAGACCCTATCAAGTATCATAAAAGACATACAGTTGTAGGAAAACTCTTGTGGCCGCTGATGACTCCCATCGTACCAATCTTAAACGGAGGCTCGCCGCGCGCATCCTTGATAAGCCGGATTTTGGTACCATTCTATCGTCGTGTTAGTAGACCCCAGAAGCGGATGAATGAAGCCCAACCTCCAAGATCTTGGAGCTCGTTTGGGACATTGTTTCTAGTAAGCAGAGGAGGAAAAGGTTTCGATGTCTGCCTTGCTGCGTGTGCCTTCCCTCCGTTATATCTCATTTACATCCTCGGCGATGTAATCACCACATGCCTTTGCCATCAGACCAGGAGAACACTCACCGATATGGAAGAACACGAGGTGCCATTATTGGGGTGATGTCGGAGTGTCCAAAAGCAACTGTATGTGGTGGCATCAATGACAGATAACATGACTTCCTGCGCGGTCTGGCTAGCTTGAACCATCCTGTAGTTCCTTCGACCTCTCACCAGATATTATACGCCCACACTGAGAAGAGAAAAACTTCACTCACTACCAATAGAATGTGGTATATCCTGATTAGATTACTCATCAAGCAGCGAGACCAACATCAATCATCGATGAGGCCCAGGCCATTTAGAAACGGGGGTCCGCATCTATAAGCCATTGGACGAGTCATATATGTGGCGGAGATCCAGCAAATGCACACTTACATTCAATGACTGTGTGTTGTCGGCCCTGATATACCATGGCAAGTGTGGCAGGAGATGCTGAGTGGCATTGGGATCGTCTGTAGCTAGGAAATCTTGCTTCCCCGGACAAAACATGTTCGCTAGACGTTCCTCTTCTCTCGTCTCACCTTTATAGTACCAGCATCTACGGTCTGCCATTACGCTCAAGAGCAAGCAGTTCGGTGTCCAGTACAGCCCCACACGCCAACGAATCAACTTCAAATCAAGGGTTCAGCTGTCATAGACCACATTTTTACACAGCTCCGTCGATGATAGTTCCAGCACCTTAGAACAAACGTTAGAAGTAGAAACTCGAAGCTAAAATTGTTGTGGCATGATCGGATTGTGGGTGGGTCTGCACATACTTAATAGGCAGGTAAATTCGGATCAGAGGATAGCTGATTTAGGCAAGAAGGTCGCGTTGGAGGAGGCCCGAGTGAACAGCTGGCTTCTACGTCAAATACAGCCACCGGGCTCCCCTTATCGATGGACGGGGTCTCAGCGAAAGATTTAACATGCGCGTGCAGTATCCCGATGGACACGAAAGCAGATCACCCGTTCTTGCTCACGGCCACAAGAATTGCTAATATTCCGAGTCATTGCCGGGCAACGATTTGAACACTTACTAGCTACAGTATCTGGACGGTAGAAGGACAGCGCGCAGAAGCGAGCCAAGCAGCTCTGCCAAACCTGCAATGCTAGGTTGTTGATGAAACAACATTCTTGGGCTGTTTTGCCTGTCATTATGAAGTCGCCTCCGAGCCGACTGATGAGATTGATTCTTTACAAGCAGACGCCTATGGTCACGACACTCTCACGCCGCGGCGTTGTTTGGCAACAGCCTTAGAAACAAACAATCCGAAACCACGCGCAGTCCGGTGAACACATACCACTTCAGAAACC
>KN839852.1:78601-91451 GCA_000827185.1 Hydnomerulius pinastri MD-312 | reverse complement strand
CCGAGTGAACAGCTGGCTTCTACGTCAAATACAGCCACCGGGCTCCCCTTATCGATGGACGGGGTCTCAGCGAAAGATTTAACATGCGCGTGCAGTATCCCGATGGACACGAAAGCAGATCACCCGTTCTTGCTCACGGCCACAAGAATTGCTAATATTCCGAGTCATTGCCGGGCAACGATTTGAACACTTACTAGCTACAGTATCTGGA
Source organism: Hydnomerulius pinastri MD-312 (assembly GCA_000827185.1). Lineage (NCBI taxonomy): Eukaryota > Fungi > Basidiomycota > Agaricomycetes > Boletales > Leucogyrophana > Leucogyrophana pinastri. The sequence goes on along the minus strand of KN839852.1, from coordinate 91,240 downwards.
CGGTAGAAGGACAGCGCGCAGAAGCGAGCCAAGCAGCTCTGCCAAACCTGCAATGCTAGGTTGTTGATGAAACAACATTCTTGGGCTGTTTTGCCTGTCATTATGAAGTCGCCTCCGAGCCGACTGATGAGATTGATTCTTTACAAGCAGACGCCTATGGTCACGACACTCTCACGCCGCGGCGTTGTTTGGCAACAGCCTTAGAAACAAACAATCCGAAACCACGCGCAGTCCGGTGAACACATACCACTTCAGAAACCGTCTCCGAAATCTGGTCGCGTACTTCATTTCGCACGGTGGTCTTCCACAATGGCAGATGCGTCCTTCAAGGACGTTCCAGAACTGTATGAAGTGAGTGGCATGCTCTGGTGCCCGTCACGCCGTAAAGGGCCAAGGGCTCATTATTGGATCGCAGGTCGAAGTCGGAGAAGCATTGACAGCTAGGACAGAAAGTTTGGGTGAGTAGATTTTTCTTGAGCTTGGGACGCGATATATTTACCACGCTCTTTGATCTGACCAGCTACGTTCCGTGAACTTGGACCTCCCGACCTTTGCCATGTTGTGAAAAGCACGGGTAGGACTGGGCAACGCGATGTATGTTCCGGTATTATTGCCTTATAGTAACCCAAAAGCATTTACTTGCATTTAATATCGTCTAGCTGAGCTCATACCACTTTGTCTCGGGCGTTGATGCATCCTCATCCGCGTCATTGGCTGCTTACATCAACTCTCTTACCTACTCCATCGAAGACAACTCTGCATGGTTTTCAAAGGGCACGACTTGGAAAGTCAGAAACGGGTGCTATTGGTAAGCCTTTATCACGATTGTGAAGCCCATACTCATGACCAGACCATATATGCAGCTGCTTTAACGCGTTCTCTCGCCTCGATATACGTGTAGATGTCAAGATCCCCGGTGGTGTAAATGCATATGTCGTGGATTTGCGAGGCGAACGGTTTGTCGAGTTCGCTGATCTCACATCTATTCGTGCTCAATGACAGGTGCAGACACGAAGCTACTCCTGAGATCTGGCAGGAGACCTACGTTTCTGCTCTCTTGCGCGCTATTCTCTACTCAGATGATCCGACGTACTGGCTTGATGCATACCGCAAACTCGACCCGATCACCACATCAGAGGGCGAAGTACGGTTCCTCCAGGCCGCTGAGGACTTGTTCATGAAAGGTATACATTATGACTGTTAGTAATGTTTGACCTCAGCTCACGCATCTGTAGGCTGGCAAGTAGGCTCCGACCCTGAGATACAAGTTGCGACGGTTGTCTCAAACCACTTGACGGCTGGCATCATGAAGTACTTCGGCGATAGTGGTCGATACCAACAAGCAGCAAACCTTTTCGAGAAGCTCTCGGCTCGGGAGCCGGAAGTCGCCTCATTATTAGCCAAGAGCTATATTGGCATGAGTAGGGTCCCCGCTTTTTCTTCTTGTCGCGAAGATTCCTGAGACCTGGTGCACAGATGAGGAGGTCAAGGCTGTTCAAATTATGTCGGCAGCAATGAAACACACTCCGCACTCGTACACCCTTCTTCATGTCCAAAGTGACTTCCTTCGTTCAAAGGGCAAAGCTGATTGGGCTCTCAAGCTTGCCAAGGAGGCAGTCAACTGTGCACCCAGCGAGTTCGTTACGTGGGAGAAGCTCACCGACCTGTACATTGACACCAAGGACTACGAATCTGTGAGTAGTCTTTTATGCTTTGTTGCCTTTGCTGAAGACTTGCTGTAGGCCCTCCTTACGCTCAACTCGTGCCCGATGTTCACTTTCAACGGAAGAGATGCTCACCGTGCAATTCCCACCTCACGCGTGCACCTCCCTTTCAAACGGCAGATCGGTGACATTCTCCCAGAAAAACTGAAAACTGAAGATGACGAGGTAACGTGACCTTATGTACCTCATTGTTCGTTTTCATAACACTCTCAAAGGCCGACCCAGCCCTCCTTCGCCTACCGGCTCCAGGCCTTCGGGGAACATGGGCGAGGGCCTACTCCCTTCTCACCCGCCTCGTTTCTGAGATCGGCTGGGATGAGCTCCTTAAGACCCGGAGCAGTGTTTTCGTCATGGAAGAGGAATATCGTATGCAAAAATCCCAAGTCGACATCCAAAGCGCGACCCTCAGCAACCGCGTGCCAAGCGAGCACGGGTCTGATGGGGATGCTGGAGGCGCTGTCATCCATGAGGACGGTACAGTCGTGCGTCGCTCCATCGCATCGGACTCGACAACGCTGGCCGCGGACACCGCAGATGATGATGCGTCGACGAGGGGCGTGCATAGTCCTCAGGAGTCGAAGGGATCAGAGGCAGACAGCAAGAGTGGCGTTCAGGGACTGGGTATCTCGGGCAGTATTCCTATCATTCGGGTATCTTCGGAGTCGGATACCGAAAGGGAGCTGGCGGCAGCTTCGAATGGGAATGGGAACGGGAAGGAGGTCGAAGAGAACGGGATCACTAGCCCCACCATCGAGAAGCCAGTCTCGGCCGCTGCTTCGTCTGAGGAAGCAGAAATTACTTCGGCACGAACTTCTCAGGAGACATTCTCCTTTACGAACAAACGCTTGTGTGAACGTTGGCTGGACAACTTGTTCATGGTCCTTTATGAGGTGATTTCTACCTGACAATCCACTTGACAGGGGACTGACACGAACTTTTCCAGGACCTGAGGGTATGGACGATATTCAGGGCAGAAGTTGCACATTTTAAGACACAACATGTCGCCTACCGGAAAACAGGACTGGAGTGGGAGATCCTGGGAGACTTGGGTCTTCGCTTACACCACAAGGAAGAAGCCAAAGAGGCCTACCAACGGTGCCTGGAAACCGTCCGATACTCGCAGAAGCCTTGGGCGAAGCTCCTCGAGACTTACGCCGAGGAAGGCGACATCACTCGTACTATCCAGGCCGCCATCCGAGTAGCCGCGTACCAGTACGCCGATTATACCGAGATGACGGTAAGTATCCCCTCTGGTCAAAGGCCCCGCGTTCTAACCCCCTTTTCCAGTACCCTACGCTCATCGCCCGATCCTTCTTCAAGCTGGGTCAGATCCATGGTCATGCGAAAATATCCTTCACGCTGCTTAGCATGGGGCTCCCCGACCCTATCCTGAAGATCATGGATAGTTACTTGCAGTATGGAAAGACGTTCAAAGTGGAAGGATACGATTTTTGATAGTGTTTCGAGTATTGTCTCTTCGATTAGAAATGCCACTAGTTCATCCCCTTTGCATTCGCCTTGTTGACACTGGGGCCCATCCTCTGGATCTCACCGTAGCTTCGCCTTAATAATTAGCGAAGACCGGGTTGCCATTCTGAGACACCGGGGAAACTTCCTGACTCGGAAGACGGTGGCGGATAGCGGAATCTGGCTCCGTATATGTGGCAACATCTCCTTGACGCAACCCCAACGCTTCCCGTTCTCCAGACTTTCCTTGTCCTTGTATTTTGCCAGCAATCCAGGGTTCCTGTGTTGGTTAAAGACCATCTAGGCGAACTAGTCTTACGATCATTCACTGCTGTCAAACATGTCCGATTCTCCTATTCGTCGACTTTCTACAGCCAGCTCGACTAGCAACCTCAAACGAGAGGAGAACCTCATCAACGCATACGAGGCCGAGGAAGAGCGGATAATCAATGTATTATCTCGCAAGCTGGAGCAAGTACGTCCCCCTAACTCTGCCGACCCAGCGAACCAGACATAACGTGGCATCATAGCTCCGCGAGGAGAAAATCCAGCTCGAAAATGCCTTAGAGGCTGAATCAGAATCCCATGTAAATAGGTTAAGCAGGGAGCTTTCTGCACTACGAATGGCACAGCAACAGCAGCAGATGTCGAGTCTCAATGGGTCATCGGCAGCTTCTCCAGATACCCGCATTGGGGTTCCTACATTCCTGAACGGACACGATCCTACTGCCCCTAGCCCAGAGGTGATGTTGGAAGCCATGCGGCGCGAAAATGAGCAATTGCGCAATCGCTTGGTGGACACTGAGCGGGATTATGTGCGCATTTCACGACTGAACGAGATATATCGTGAAGAGCTCTTAGACCACAGACGGCGGGTCAGTTAACCTTTTAGTGACGGAGGTTGAACTACTGAACATCTCTCCGTAAAGCTTGGCCTGTCTGTGGATAACCTTATAGGATTATCGTCTTCGGATCCGTATTCGCAACCCACGCATCGGCGGTCGGCGTCCAATTTGTCCTCGCCAAGCACGTCTGTAATATACTCGTCAGGTCCACGACCGACGCACAGCGTACCCATTCCATCACACGGTGTACCAATTCCACGCCCATCATCATCGATATACCGACCGCTCAATAATACTTCAGAAACTAATACGCCGCTATCACATTCGCCATCATCCACCGAGTCACCATTCCCCTTTTCTCCGATCATGTCCACGAACCCTGCAAGTTTCGTGAGCAATGGTACTCATCTTACTACACCACCATCCTCTGCTTCGTTGCAGTCGAATCCACCAGCGCCATATCCTGTCTCTAATGCTCATACATTAACGTACCCTTCTGTCCCGCCACCTTCGCTATCCTCCTCGTACGGGTCCCCTGTAATATCTTACCTCCCGCACCGAGATTCCTCTGCGTCTCCCGCTGAGCCTTTGAGTCGACGAGGGTCAAACGCTCGTGGAGGATTCGATCGTCGTATTGTAGAGCCAGGGACGTTTAGGAACAGTCGCAGCCACAGCCGGAGGGAAAGCATCGAAAGAGGCGCGCGCATTGCTGAAACAGGGACGCTCATACCTCGCTCCCGAGCGGGCAGCCAGAGCCTCGCGGCTACTACCGAGGCCTCTGACTCTGCGGAACTTGGGGAGTAGGAAGAGAGGTTGAATATGAGGAGATGATCACGTTTTCTGGGTGAGGTGTTTGTGGATGGATGATTTCTTTTCTTTACTTCCTAGTTTACTCTTATCATACTGGACGCATGGTGATTTTCTTCTTCTTGGATTTGCTGTATACTATTTCTGTCGGGTCTAACTTCTCCATTGTTCTACTCGGGGACAGCATTGTGAGGCTGTTTCCATATGAGTCGAACAATCATGCGCTGATTGCAATTGATCAATAAGGTTCACCAGGGTTCACCGCCTTCTCGCCACGGACCCCGAAAGCTGCCCGACGGTGGCGGTGCTTCACCGCAGCTCGCAGTTTAGTCCATATCGCTTGGAACCCTCTGTTTAAGTTGAGGAAAACTGTCAAATATACGTATTTTTCTCCAAACGAATACCATGACCTGTCACTCTGGGATACGGGTCATCATCTCCAGATGGTGGCGATATTGGGAGTGGGGAGTGTCCCGGGGTCCTCCCGCCGCGCGTGCCTCGTGCCCTCACAAATTCGGATCCGTCTCCATTTTGACTCAGGGTCGGCGGGACTCCGTCGGGGTATATAAGAGCGGGGAGGTATAATTGCAGCCACTAACCCCCTTTTTTTCCATGTCGTACCAATACCCATACGTTCAAGGATACTCATCAATGCCTACAACGCCCCAGACACCTTATCATTGGGATGGTGGTGATCCACAGCAGCAACAACACGTTGAGCAGCAAGTTCTTCAGCATCCACTGCAGCAGCAGCAGCACCAAGGACAAGAATTGTACGCCACCTCGTCAACTATACAGCTTCAAGAACAAATTCCTGTTGTGCCCAGCCAGAATCCCAGACCTGGCCATCATGCTGAGGGTGACGGCGAGCTGCGTTTGCAACATATGTCTGTACCAGGATCGATGCGTCCTGAGGAGATGAGACCATCAATTCACGTCGATACGACGCGTCATATCCATGTTGGAACAAGCGCTAGCCCACCTTCAGGGCCTCCATCTGTAGGAGGCTCCTCATATCATGGCCCTACAGGGCCTATGCGGACACGCGTGTCCCCCAGTCATACTGATCCCCGTACGGTGGCGCATCCATACCGGCGTCCCCAGAGTGCCGCAGGGACAGGAGCTATTAGACCTAGAAGAGAGCATGAAGAAACCCAGAGTGTGAGATACCCAAGAAACCCCTCGGGCTCGTATATGCCCGCTCCTACAACAACACCCGCAAGATTACCTGCAAACCATTCTGGCACCGTGTCAGCGACGTGAGTTGGTTCTTGACGGATAGGGAGAGATGCACTTATTATCATATAGGTCGTCGCTGGTTAGTCCAGCGCATCCTGCAAGCAGGTTGCCAGACGGGCCCAAGTTTATGATCCGAACGGATATTCACTACAACACCGACACCAATGTCTTGACCGCAGTGCTTGAGCTTCCTGGGCTGAAGAAAAGCGACCTTAGCATCGTTCTATCGACTTCTACCTATAATCGTGTCAAGCAAGTCGTCGTGACTGGAAAAAACAGGTCGGTATTTACCGACACCGGCTACGCTGTGAGGGAGCGAAAATTTGGCGAGTTCTCGCGCACGCTCGTCGTTTCGAACGACACAAAGGTGAGCATATTCTTTCCTCGCAGCAACGGTAATTATCAAAGCTCACTTTTTTTTTCTAGCCCGAGGATGTTACCGCAGATATGCAAGATGGTTTGCTTACCATCAAGATTAGACTTCCTCCGCCACCAGAAGAAGAGGAAGGTTCTCAAGAGATTATCATAAACTGAGTGATTGCGACATGGATGACCTCAAAGCCCACTTCGCCCTTCTTTGGTAGCCGTGTCGAAGTTCACGTCAATTCACTCACCTTACTGACCCTCCCAGCTCTGAAAATGTTCATAAAACCGACCATGATTGACTCTGGCCCGCTTTCTGCTCCCTGGCTGCTGCTTTGTGCAACGCGTCCACTATTTCTGCATGCCTGATTTTCTGATCTCAACTCCTTTTTCTTCTCAATCACCTACGCGATACATTATACCGGACATTCTTGGAGCAACCCTGTAGCACCATCTAGATTACATATTGTTGTTATAGCATATCAATATTGCTTATAAACCAGCCTCTGCAACCCTTTCCTCAGAAGCAAACTAGAGGGCTGCCTATGCACAGTCTGCGACGCCTCAGAGCTCGTCGAACATGTGCTGCATCACGTCAGTCAGCTTGTCCATAGCGGTCGCCATAGAGTCTGGGCGTGCTACAACTCTGTGCTCCTCCTTGTGAGTGACCTTCTTCACCCAAGTTTCGCCGACGTAGATCAGGGTTTTTTTATCAGCCGTGCGGAAGTAGCGGTGAACGAGTTCCTCTCCCCCGTTCGGAGAATTGACTCGCGGGTCGAGGAGCGGCGCAAGCGCGTCACGCTCTGCAGGTGCCTTGTCCAGAAGTTCTAGAGCAGTGCTAGGGTCCACGAAAACAGGTGAACGAGCACCCTCGGATAGATAATGAATCGGAGATGGTGAACAGCTGCTCTCTTCCGACATGATGTCCAGCTGCTCCGATACCCCTGCACGGAGACAAGTCTTCGGCAACACGGGTTGTCCAGCTGGAACAACGGTAGCTGCAGCCCGACCAGTGTACGTCCGCACTCCCCTTGTACGTACAACGTCCGGAGACGTGTACCACGGCACCCATTCATCTTCGTCATCCTCGAAATGAGGAGTGCTCTTCCTAGCAATCCTGTGGTCTAGGAAATTATCTGGGTCGAGGGGTTCGTCTTGTGTGCGTGGAATATCTAGGTTGACCACCAGCGCGTTCGCGATATCCTGGTAGTACGCTTCAAAGTTGGTCGCGTGTCTTCGATCAACCTGGATCGTAATAATGCCTGCGTCGGATGACGTTGTTACGATCTCCTTTGCTTTGATCTGATCCGAGGTCGCGTTCTGCATCTTGATTGCACCTTTTGGGGGGAGGAGGAGCCGTGAAGGAGTGTCTTTGAAATCTTCTGAAGTTGCGCGAAGTAAGTGTTTCGGTTTTTGGACCGATTGAAGGGAAGGATCCACAGTATATTCCGCTGCCCATTTGGTAGTGAGATTGGGAGCCAATACGACACTGAGCCCCAGAGGTTCCACAAAGTTGCGTGCAAGCCCAGTCCGATGAACGACCACAGTAACAGCTTGGTTGTTAGATCCTGAAAATTGCCGTTAGCCGCAGACAAGTGCAAGACCACTGTGAACCATACCCTGAGCAAATGACAACCCAGATACAGTACTGATTTCTACAGTATAGTTCGCCATAGGAGAGCTCTCCGTAGGACTTCCGTCCAGCGAAGATTCTGTTTCAAGCTGAAACGTGACTGATTTCAGTCCACCGGGGTTGTGGAGCGAATCATATACGGGTTGGAAAGCTGTGAATCCCGCCGGTATTTCCCGCACTGTGCCGTTGGTGAAACCAACACGAACGAAGTATTCGTACATCGACTCAGCATTAACAAACTATGGATTATCAGTCAGTGTCGGACATCATGGAATGGTCTCGGACCGAACTTACCTCTCCGTGCCTTGTGTCGAAGTTAAGATCGTCTGCGTAGTCCAAAGCCGGAGGAAAATTTGTGAAAGGAACCAAGATGGCAAAATCCTGCACCACGTCGCGGGGAAACCCAGATTCGTCTTTGCCAATGTCTAAAGCTTGAATGGATTCGAAAACGATCCTCTCCTCTTCTCGTACAATCCATAGCTCCTTGTTCAGCACGGCTTGCTCGTAGGCAAGAGATGTGCTATAATTGGCTATTTGAGAAGCCGGAAGCACCCATGGTGACGAAGGGCTGAAATTTTCAGGCTCAGTCCAGCGCATTGAGCTCGTCATTTTGACTGGGGCTTTTAGGGCTTCCCCGGAGAGCCTGATGCAAGTCGAAGTCAACCGAGTGTGAAGAAATGAGACAACACATATAAAGGAAGGACCTACGAAGCTTTCACAAATGACCGTTCCTTGAAACGCAGTCCTAGTGAAGCCGTCTCAATCAGTGGGCATTCGCCAGTTATCTTCAATCTTGCGTCCCCTTGAACGATGGCGCCTGGAGCGAGATCAGGTGCCCTAACCCACGCTTGGGGTCTGCATTCGGAGGAAGCGTGACTTCCTCCCACTGATCCTAGTAGAGCTATGAGCCCCACGAGGCGGCCAATATGGTCTGTACGCATCTTATGGTTGCTTGGGGATGGGGAAAGTTGCGCAGCAAGACTGCTTGTCCTGCCATACTTATACCTCGAAAGTTGGTCTTCTTCGCATCGCTTTCAAAAGACGCTGGGAATGAACAGGTAGCGCCAAAGATCTAGTACAAAGATTTATGTTGAAGGTCGTTAGCGAAAGCGATGATGTCGGACCATGACGCAAGTGATCCTGTCTCTTGATACCACGGTGATACGCACTTAGTGGTGGGTAAATATCCCTGGTTTGGCCATTGACGCTGGCCTCGAGCGCTCATATTTCAGAGCTGAGCGCTAAGCCCCGGGCTTCCTACCATTTCTTGACCAAAAATGTCGGGAAGGCGTTTTTCATCCGCCCTGGTGATCTAACAAATCCACCCACAGGTTATACTTAGCAATCCATCAGAGATCGAAGTAATGTTACTGCTTACTGGTCACTTCCAATTGGCGACGGTGCTGGTACTGGCTGTGGGCTCGAGCTCACACGCATAACACTGCCAAAGTGGCAGAATCGCTACTTACTCTGGTATACCTTGTCATGTGTATACTAGTACCATATGTACAGCACGCTCCCCCAAAAGTAGTAGAATGATAAATAATGATCCTAGTGACGTTGCAGATCAGTATAGGTCCCTTTTGAATCTAGTGCGTGTGTTGGTGCTCACCATTCCAACCACAGAGTTACGCCAATGGTGTTGCCAGGCACGGCGCCCATCCTCCTCAATTTTGCTGAACAACTAAGATATGGTCGATGTCTTGTTCCCGACCCTGCGACCTCTCCCGCAACTTTGGCAAGACTTTATTCGCCCACGTCTCACCCACATAAGGTGCTAAGCTGCTTCCATAATACTTATTGATAGATTCTTCTTTCGGGATCACCGAGACATGTGGACTAGAAACGGGCGCCATAGCATCACGCTCTTCCACCGTCATATCTCGCAAAATGGGTACCATATCGGAATCCACAAAAATCGGAGCGCGTGCCTCGGGGGAAAGGTAATGAACGGGGGGTTGTGTGACACCGGGACCAAGGGAGTCATGAGACCAGACGGGTAGACTAACGTTACCGGAAAGGTGCTTGCATGGAACCCCTCTCTCCTTAGTCCAAGGAATCCAGTCGTATTCGTCGTCAGGGCGGCTTCGTGGGCTGATATACATCTTTCGCTCGTAATTGAGCATGGGCTCGGATGGGTCTGGTGCGACGAAAAGGGCACCTGTGAGTCGACCGACATAGTTTTGATAGACGGCTGAAAAGTCCACAGGCGACGTTGCATCGATGTGCAGTGGCACCCAAATGGGATTTGAGGCGGTCACATCGAGGACACCATGACATTCCCGGCAGTGATCCTGCTTCGGGAAATCCACCGGGCGGCAGGAACGCCTCGCCGCATCTGTCTGGATGGGGCCTCGCCCTCGGTTGGTGGCTCCAAGTTGCCTGGCGGTCTGTTCGAGATCCTTGTCTTCGATCCCAGGACCCGGCCAGTCACGTTGACCGGAGTGGATCAGGTTAACGCAGAGCGGCTCGTCCGTCCTGTTGTTGTAACCAGTCCGAAAGATAGTCATACTGGCGTTTACTTTCGACCCTGTCACATTGTTAGGCCCAGCGTCATTCGTCTTTGACAGAACTACGTGCCTTGAACGACCTGCGAAATATCTGCGAACTGGATGTCGGCGGTGTATATACTTCTCAAAGGATCATCAGGGAAAGGTTCGACTGAAAGCTTCTGGCGCCCGTCGAAGATGAGCTTCACAGTAGTCTCTCCGGAAGTCTCTGCTGGTGTAAGAGGCTGAAAAGCTGTAATTCCAGCTAAAACCTCCTGGCATGTGCCGTTGGCCCACTGTATCTCAGCGAAATATTCGTAGACTGATTTGGTGTTCACGCTCTGTCAAGGAATGAGTTGGTCGTCTCGTACTTACAAGAGCAATAGATGACGAACGATTTCTCTAAGTGGTTCTATACTCGAGTGACTATTCACCCCCGGTGGGTAATTGGTGTACGGAACTAACAGAGCGAAATCCTGAATAACTCCTCGCGAGTCATGTCCTGGGTAAGCTGTGTAAGACAGATGCCTGGACTTCGGGAACGACACAAAGTAAAGACGGACCATTGGGTTCGCGTGCTGTCAGGGGAATTTTCGCTTCAAATGCGAGTCGTACTTCTTTATGCCAATTCCATACCGGCCCAATATGTATAGGATGCCGACCAGCAAAGCCCCACCCTCCTTGGCCTGGCATCGGTTGCGGAATACTATTTTTGCAAGCCCATATGAGCGCCATACTTCGTCATTGGTAAGAATCAACACGGAGACTTACCGCGTCTTCGAAAGGCTGGCTTCTTTCAAGCGAAGGCCAAGCGCATAGCTTTCGACCTCGGGACAATCACCGTCAAGCTTGATCCTCGCATCACCTTCAATGATCTCGCCCGGTACCAGATCTGGGGCTCTAACCCAGGCTTGAACCCGACAAGGAAGCTCATGCTCACTGGCTTCAGCCTCGCTAGCAGAAATAGTACTTGCAAGGAAGGAGAGCAGGAGCAAAGTTGACGCCCGTAGGTTCATACTTAACTGGTAGTGTCACACTGTGGAGGAAAAATACGAGGAATGGTGTTACCTTTTCTAAAGCTATATGAAGAACAACAAGAGACGCTCAGAATTCCTCTGTCATGACTGAGAGACATCAACTAGGCACGATCATAGCGCCGATGCCACGCATGGGACTTTGTTGAACCAGCCGCCCACCGTGTTCGCAGTTACATACCTGCCTGTGGCCACGTCGTACATGGGAGTCACTGGCGCTAGACATGTCAACAAACCACAACAACGTCACATCAATCTTGCCAATCTATGGGCGCTTCGGGTAAAAGTGAGTAGCCAGAAACCTGGGAGTCCTCCATGAAGACGAAAAGGACTTCAGATGATGAATGAGACGTTCCTCTGACACCTCTTTATGTTGACCGATAAACGAGCGCAATCAAGCCCCAGAGCCCTCGCGTTGTGTCTCTCCGTCACGGGGCATGCTTGCGATGGCGCCTTTCTGCGTTGCATTCCAGCCAGTACGATGCCGAAAATAGGGTTTCATTGAATGCATGCATGGCTGACGCGAACTCGTGGTGTAAGTGAGGCGGCACATTCATGTATGTCTGCGCACGCTGGCAGCAGTCACGTAGTTACCTCCCATTTACCCTTTCGTCGCTCATGACTCGCTTCCTTCCCATTCCAAAGAAGAAACCTCGACTGCTAATAGCCGCTGAACAAACAGAAAGCCCTGAAGGATCGATACTCTTATCGACCGACGACCACAAGTCCGCGTTTCGCTCCCGTTTGACCAGCATTGCGCTCTATGTATTCCTTACCGCCTTTAACCTGGCCATCACGGTCGACGGATGGGTAGTAGCGGCAGTTGAAGGTGTGGGCCAGCGCATGAGCATATGGTGCTGGAGTGTTGCGGTCCCTGACCGGACGGGACCTCACTACGTCGTCCCCATTTCCGGCTCCGTCTTGAGCCCATCGGGCTATCTTGGACGTTTGGTGGTGGAAAAGAGTACCCAAATGCCAGGGAGCGGCTCCGGCCCTTTTTCAGTGACCATCATCCACTTGCTGGACAATGTCCCTGAG
>KN839852.1:64436-78378 GCA_000827185.1 Hydnomerulius pinastri MD-312 | reverse complement strand
CTCCAACGACCCCGCGAACCACCAAACTGGGATTTATCTTGGGCTTTGTTTTCGGACCACCGCTTGGAATCGTGACGGCATTCATTCTGCAGCTCTGGCTACAGGATTTCTTCCGTGCATTCGCCCACATGATGGTGCTCGTCGCCGTCAGTCTCGGTGTTCACCGACGGATAGGGGTGAAAAATGGCCTCATTTGTGGTGCCGTGGCCGGGTTTCTGGTGGGGCGTCTGTTGGGGGACCTGCTTGTCGTTTTCGTCGGGTTTCTACTCGGCTTCACCCTTGGTCCAACTGTCATGGGGATCGTCATTGCAGCACATTTGCTCAACCTACAGACCAATTTGCATCGGGTGCTTCGGGGAAATCGGCTGGTGCAGCTCGTCATCCGGCTGCTGCTGTTTTTTTCGTCAGGCGTTGCATTTCTTGCCTCGGCTGCCCAGAAGTTCAGTCACTCTTCGATCAAGTTCGTTCGCTCTTCGACCATTGCAGGCGTGTCACGCATGTCCAAATGGAAGGTCTTCAGCAAGCGCACGAAAAGTACATTGACAAGAAAGAAGAATGACAAGAAAAGGAACGAACCGTCTAAGCGGGAGAAGGCGAAATTAGCGATGCGAGGCAAGGACGAAAAGGAGCGAGACGGTGAGAAACCAGAGGAAGAAGACTGGGGGAAGGGGGAGGAACGCAAATCCGAAACGGCGGTAAGCAAAATGGAAGATGGATGGATCAACGTGCTAACGTGATGGCTGGGACGACCAGAAAAATGCAGGCATGGAGCCAAGTCAGTGGGGGTCAGGGTTTTGGCCAATCGTGATAACCGTGGTGTCCTTCCTCGTCTACTACGCTGTCATGTCTTGGCATTGGCGGTCGCCCCACAAGTTCAAGATCCGGAGCCAGGACCTATTCGCTGCACTTGGTGAACCTGAACTCAAGAAGAGAACATTTGTGAGTCGAGTGGCGATGGCAGCTTTCGCCGCCATTGCGCTATGCGACGGCCTTCCAAGGCCAATCCAGGATGTAGACGTCGACAGCATGCTCGATGTTCTGATTCCGGCTGATCATGCTAACAAGGAAATCAGGGAAGAGTGGCGGCGGAGAGTGAGGGTTGAGCTGGTAAATGAGCCGGAACCCGCCAACGTGAATTTTGCACCAACGAGCATCACGTTTCGTGACCCTCGTGACCAGTCGGTTCTTGAAGCCTGGCTCAAGGAGGCGGAGGATGCTCACAGAATCTACTACCAGGCCGTCTTGAAAGGTGGTCGGCGGCGCACTCAGGGATCATCTTCCATGCTTTTTGCGCGAAAGAGTACTTCGCTGGCAGGAGCGGTTAGGATGCAGCTGAACAGAACGTGGAAGGGAGTGATTGCTTTCCAATGGTCTGGTCGGTGGAAGAAGTAGCTTCTGAGGCGGGAGGTTATGTGGGCTCGGGCTATTCTATGTATTCCATGGAAACACTACCTACCGCTATTCTGTGTACCAGATTACAGCCATACAGACGTGAGGTTTTCTCGAGCTACATGTTTGAATAATGTATGGATGATAAGAACATTATTTGTGGTGACCTTCCGCCATCCTGCTTCACTGTGGCCCCGGGAAAGAAGAAGACAGACATAATCACAGTCGGGTTCGACCTTGCATGTTTTACCATCGTCGATGGGAAGATAATTCACCACCCCTACCGCCCATTCTCTGTCATCTGATATCTGGTCTGAGGGAGCCTGAAATTTGATAGGCGCGAATGTCTCCCGCTGGTGAGATATTGATCCGGCAACAAAGACAAAGTTGCCCAGACGGTCCGGATCTTTTTGGACCGTCCCTAGCAAAATCATCAGTTTTAACTGGAGTCCGTGTTTGGAGAGGGTGAAGGAGGTGTCGCCATATGTTTGCGAAGGTGGAATTAAGGTCGACGTGATGAGGGTCGTGTCACCGGAGTAACCTCTCGGTGATCTCGGAATAGCTCGAGTGCGACTGTGTGTGGAGGGGGGTCCAGCCCACGCAAATATCCCCCACTCGTCGCTGCTATGGATGATGACTTCCATAAGCCGGTGGAAAGCCCAATCGCCCTCCCCGTATGCAACAGACAAGTTGACGTCGAATATCCCGATGAGGGAATACGCAATGTCCTCTGCTCTCGTGGTCCTTCTCTTTGATGCCCATATCATTTTCTCCCGAACCATCGTCATCCCAGGAACGAAGTCCCGCAAGTCGTCGATCGGGATATGCGTAACCGTGCAAACGGCACGTAGCAGTTTCTCGTCTTCCTTGTCATTGCTGAGCGCATCTGCTCCGAGGGGCGTCCAATTCTGGCCGTAGAACTTCAGAGAGCGGGGTGCGAGGAGCTCCTGCAAAGTCCATCCCCGTTCGAACCATTCCTCCTTTTGCAAGTCTCCGATCTTCGAAGACTGTGCGAGGTACACAACGCAAACATGTGAATTGCGGTACCAACGAAACATCGATCGGATTGCTTCGTCAAGTTCTGTACTGCTTGTCTTGTCGATACAGCAAGTATCAGACCAGGCAAGTAGACATCCATGAGCCTTTGCTTTCTCGCAAAACTTCTGTAGTTTATGAAATCCCTGGCTAGAGAGGATTTCACCCTTCGTCATATCTTGAAACGTGGGTTCGCCATCTCGTAGCCATCGGTGCGATAGGATAGCATACTTTAGCACCGACTGCACGAGATCTTTCAAAAGAGACCCACAGTCACCGCCATCGACGCCCGACCTGGCACTGAAGTCCAGGGTGGGTAATGCGGCTTTCATTAAAACCTGGAAAATGCCTTGTGGTTGTTGTTCATCCGGATTCTGCTTCATTCGGGATATGGCAGATTTCCAAGTGGTTTTGACCCACTCTCTGACCGTCATGGGCGGCTTGGAGACGGGTGTTGACAGCACGGTGTCGGCGAAGAGAGCGAATGCATGTGGGTCGAACGCCCGGGACAGATCTGCACGGGAAATGATCTTCATCTCGGGGACGTATATCAAACGAGAAGGCATTTTGTTGAAGACGAAATCGTCGAAGATCTCGGTGATCTCCTGGTCGGGTAAAATGAACAGCTTGAATACCACCCATGATTATTGCAGGATTCACTTAGACTCACCGCTTCCAGTTCATGGACTTTTCCATCTGTCATGGCGACTATGATTTCGACGTCCTAGAGTTGATTTGACCACAACTTGACCTAAGTAGCAAAGTACGAAGTTGCCACTAGGTTACAGAAAACACTTTCAAGTTATTAGTCAAGGGCCCGAAATCGTGCTGATGCGTTATGGGCCATTAATGCCACACGTACGACACGTGCCATGGCATACCCCGCGGCGTCATGAACCGGTTCTTGCTCAGTCGGACACACCGTCAGGCGCGTCTGCACTATCTAGGGCCTCTTCCCGATCACCTTCCGGCGAGCCTAGTAAGTGCCCCTGTGGCAGAGCAACTTGACAATGACAATCGTCTAGCCAACATTCCGTTCGTCAACAGGAAGCCCGACAAGACCGTTTCAGACCCTCGCAAGGGTCATCTGATATGCTTGAAGTCACTGAGTCCCAATCCAAGCGACAAACACCCGAGCCTAAATCGATATCCAAGATATCACGCGCTTCCTAGTACTTCTTCTCGCCATGCAACGATTCGAGAATCGTCGCTGGGGCTTGAATCCCGGCATAGACCCCAATTTCGGGACTCACCCGCCGTCTCACTAGATGATCGTCAAAGATGTCGAGGGTGGGGACATTGATCTCACCCTTAAACTGTCGTCTGCAGACCGGGTTTCTCACTACGGTCTTAACGAGCGAGCCACCAACGTCTTCCCTGCAATGAGTGAGAATCTCACCCACAAGGATGGTATCATCGCCAAAGTCTTCTGGACCGAAGAGTCCCGCAAGAGCGAGCCAGAACTTCTAGAAAAAGTGAATAAGATCGCAGAAGCCAATGGAGACGTCAAAGGATACATCCCGGACATGGTGTGGTACCAAGCTCGCATTGTCTCTGACATTGTCTTTCAAAGACTGATGCCCATCACCGAGCTTGTCGGGAATGATTTTTTGCAATGGACTC
Organism: Hydnomerulius pinastri MD-312; assembly: GCA_000827185.1. Classification (NCBI taxonomy): domain Eukaryota; kingdom Fungi; phylum Basidiomycota; class Agaricomycetes; order Boletales; genus Leucogyrophana; species Leucogyrophana pinastri. The sequence continues at coordinate 74,331 of KN839852.1, read as the reverse complement.
CCGGGTTTCTGGCTACTCTTGCAGGACGATATTTCGCAGGTCTTTGTAACGGCGAGTCTAGCGCAGATGGCGTCAGTATGGCTCGGGTTCACAGAATAGCTTGAGCGCTTGATCGGTGCTGATAATCTTCAGAATCCAGGTTATATTGGTACGTATACGAACGCATCGAGCAACTTGACAGAAAGCAAGTCCGAGTCGAATGTTACCGACGCGGGAACAACAGAAGTTTGCCGAAAGTTTCCACGCCGCCTCGTCGTAAGCGCGCGTGCCAGGGAGTTTGAACTTCAGCACTAGTTGATTACTGCCATGACATCCGATGGATAACCACTCTCGGAACGTCCATTTCCTGGACGAATCCTCCAGCTCCTAGCGCAATTCATACGTGACCGACACCTCAATCAAGGCAGACGGGTCAAGAGGGGGCGGGTCCCTCTTAGTCTTACTCTTTCGCAGCTAAGTTCCAGCCCGAGAGCCATCGACACTGGTGGTGAAGGAGCCACTATCTTCCTTCGACACTTCGATCTGCATGGAAGCTACTTCTGCGCTATTGCAATGTCTAGGGTTCGTGGCACGGACTCGCTAGCACTCCTGCTGTGACAGTGGGGATCTTCTCGTGGGACTTTGAATCCTCGAGATGCGTGCCACCACCGCTGTGATATGTACTCCTACTTTTTCAATTGCATCATCATCCTGTGGTTGGGCGATCCGACGAGTTACACTGGTGGGGCAGGGATACGATACCGAATCTTCCAATTGAATCGCGCAGACACTGAACGCTCTCTGCTCAATGCCATGTTACGAGAGGTCTGAACTTCCTATATATGAATACCTCGGGTGTACAGCTACTAAATATGCTGTACGGATTGGAGGCTTCTCCAGTGGGTGCTGTGCTGTGAATCTCTGAATCGGTCTTCACAATGATCATGATCAATAATCAACAAAAGCTTCTGGCGACACAATGCTCTGCACCTCGCTCCCATTCCCACGTGGGGGTACTTTTAGTACGTCTGGTCCTCATGATCATCGCCGATGTATCACATTTCAAACCTGTACCATTGGCCTTTTTGGACTCTAGGAGGTCGCGGGGTGGTGGAAAAGGAATGTTGGACGAAGATAGCTCTGTAAGTTTGCTGCGGCTGTTGGTGTGTTTCCTACTCACAAGAACGTTGTGATACATGTCCAATTCTCTAGGCTTATTGGAGAGAGCTTGATTCTCTTCCGCCAGCAAAGAAGCCTGGCACGGTAGCCACTTTACCGCTTGGCGAGCGACCTGCCCACTTATAAACTGTGCCGATCGCGGATCCGAGCACCCGGCGGCCTGCGTTTTAGGGCGAGGAATGGCTGTGCCGTCCAAGTCGGCTTGATCGTCTGCCGAGGACTTAGTGCAAGCGTGAGATGGGGGCTCAACATCCGTGATCTCATCGAATTCATCAGTCTGAAGATCTTATAAAGCGGCGAGGACGAACTTTGTACGGTCAATTGTCCTCCATGTCACTCCGTTCACCTTCACCGTCAGCTCTTCATCCGAGCTTCCGGAGGACACCGTCCCTTGATAGTTCAACACTAACTCTATACGACACTGGGTCCTCGTTGGACGAGCGCAGTTTAGATTGGCGCCCTTCATCTGCTCTAAGTCTCCTTTCTCACCGTGGCACTGCAGACTGTCAACGAATTCGTCGCACTCCGCCTCTGAGAGACCCGCTCCGTCGTTGGTGTTACATTCTCCATGGCGTCCTTGTCATCCTTCACGTTATTCTGCTTGGAATGTTAGTCGATCACCCCGAGCACCGGGTCACCATTGCATCCAATAGCAACGAACTGGCAACCTTGCTGAGTGCCCTGCTTCAAGCATTTTACACGGTACAGAATCCAAGCACTTCTAACATTTTTCCGGTCTTACATCTTCGATATCAGATATACACTGCGATTCTCGTCTTCGTCACCCAAAGACTTGCATTGTCTGGTGCCGTCGCGCGACGTCAAATGCTCACAGCTGTACACGATACATTTGCTGCTTGGAACGGACTCGGTGCATCAATCAATGTCTTCTGGCAACAAACCGAGGTCGCCGCATCGGTCTGGTCGACCCTTGCCATCGTTGTCTACTTGACCTGCATTTCTGTTCTACACATCGCTTCGTCGTCCATCATTCAATTCCAGGCGTTCAATAACACAATCACGAGTAATCTTCCGTCAACTTCGATGTGGCCGGGTACTTCCGTCAACCTCAGCGCACTTCATTGGTCGGCCCTCGCTCCTGTTGTCCCCCTCATGCACCAGTTACCCGGTCTCACAATAGACGGTTGCACAAACGCTACGCTTTATGACGTTCCGACAGAAGCTTCTAATTTCCTGAACGGCTCTGTGACTGCAACTACACTGCGTGCACGTTGTGGTCTTCTTTCGAACATTTCTGTTCAGGCTGTACCTCATTCTATGGATTTACTTCACGTCTCAGTCAGTGGCATTGCGCCTGTGACGCTCAGTATCCCGGTAATACCGTGTAAGCCTATGCTGGTGGAGTCACTTTCTGTGCGCCATTCTCATGTCTTATCACAGGGAAAGATAGTGTCGTACAGCTTCGCTCGAGTGGCATATGGTCAGGCAGTGATCCATTGCAACGGGTAGATACTCCATTTTCTCGACTGAATCTGAGCTGATTGGAGTATGCATTAGTGTACCCCCTGCTTCGACGACCTTCTCTTCATGATAAGTACTGCCATGGAGCTCGGTAACACGAGTGCAAGTGATGTCAGTGTGGCAATGAACTGGACATATATTCCGCCAGGTGATAACCCTGTCCTCTCTGAATACATCATCTTTCTGAACCACTGGCATAATATGTATCTTAGGGGGCAAGGTTCAAACTTCAACCACGTTGGTTTATTTTGCAGCATGTTCATTGGATGCGAGGAGTAACATGGCCGAACTTGTCGCACCGAACAACGACCTCGAGCTGGTTCTGCCAGCTCAACCGGACACATCCTCACCGTGGTCAGTCTGGTCACCAGGCGCCAACAATGATCTCACAAGGGGTGTGCGTCACAATTGAAAGCTGCCCCGCTGATACGTGCTGGAATGAAGCCCATTTTATCCAGATAGCTACAGCAGTCAGGATCGCCAACCTGGCACCACATGGTGGATTCCGTCAGCCACTAGGCCACGTGAATGGTCTTGGTCCGTTGAAGTGGTATGGAACCATTCTGACAACGATGGATATGTACTTGCTATTCTTGAATCATCCTTTCAATCTCTGACCTTGTGAGCATTCCAGTTATATCTCCTCGTTACTGGGAATAAACTTGACGGATAATCTTGCTCTATCGCACTCTCAATCCAGCGAAGGTCCTAGGTTTACCCTCAGCCCAAACCGGTTCGAAAATGCGGTATCCCAGATGGCAGCAGAGTTCATCTGGCTAGGTAAGTACTGAGGAGTTTACTAATGCATACGGAGAACTTGTCTCACAAAGGCAAACTTAGCGGGTTCAGTGAATACGGGCGGAGGAGGCTTTGAACGGACCACTGGAGAAAGCAGAGTTACGCAGCAGGTGCTGGAGTGGAGGCTGAATGTAGGTCACAATCCATCGCTCAAGCTGCACTGCTTTTTCTAGACTGATCTCCATTTAATGTACACGTAGATCAACACAACACCGGTGAGCATTGATCTATTTCTTCCTCAGTGGCAGACCCTCACTTCACGTAGATTTGCTTCGCGTTCCTCGCGTCGTTGATCATTCTCGTTCTGGGAATCAATATACTTCGTACTCATGGAAAGTGCGAGAGGCCGCTATCCGTGTCTGACCTTGGTGTGTTGGAGATAATATGGCTTGGTTCACAAACCCTTGTGCTGCATGGACAGTTGCATGGTGTTCAGATTCCGGCTTTGGACGGCTTGCGAGCTGTAGGGATGTTCGATGTTTGCCTTGCAGAGCCCCACCGGGCCCACCCTCGTAACCAAGGGTCCATACACGGTGGAGACTCTGACAGCATCTCGCTGTGGGATCTACAATCCGGCGCATTGGGGGTACAGAATCTTTTGGAACGAGGTATGTTCAATTTTGACCCTTGTATGTGACTTGTGAAGATGCAATAGTCCACCAGATGTACCTGACGATTACCACTGTGATCAAGACATATCCGGGAACAGCTTTCCAGATTCTCGAGCGGGATCTTCCCTCCGCCATTGGTGTTACATGCTCCATGGCCTTTTGGTCCTGCTGCATGTCGTCCTTCTGACCCTGTTGTCGTGTCACCCAGAACGCCGCATTGTTGTTTCGCTGAACAACAACGAAGCGACCACGCTTCTGAGCGCTATGTTGCAAGCTTTCTACACTGTAAGCATAGGCAGCTGTGCGAAGGCACGACCAAGCTCATTCTCCGTGGCCAGTTGTACACGGCAGTTATAGTTTTCGTCACTCAGCGAGCCGTGGTAGTTGGAATCATCTCCCAAAAACAGAAGCTCACCACCTTGCACGACATCTCTGGCGCATGGAGTGGAATAGGAGCCGCAATCAACAGCATGTGGCAACAAACCAACATTGCCGTGTCAACCTGGGCGGTGGCCAGCATAACGCTCTATCTGGCCAGTATATCGGTTCTGCACATCACCTCATCGACAATAATGCAGTTCCAGGAGTTCAATTCCACAACCTCCCGTGCAGTGCAGTCAGCTTTAACGTGGCCAGATCCAACTGTAAATCTTAGCTCACTCGACTGGAAGGGCTCAGTTGTCGTTTCCGTTGTTCCACTCATGTACCAGATATCTGGTCTCTCCATCGACGGCTTACACCAGAGCACACTCTTCGATATCCCTACCACGGACACATCATCCATTGCTGCCACAGTAAACACAACGACAGTGCGAGCACGATGCGGATTACTTTCCAACCTCTCCGTTTTTCAGGTCGAATCGCGCATCGTGACTGGCCAATTTTTTCTTAACGTCAACTTCTCCATGCCTGGTGTCGGTTCTGGGCGTCTCCCTCAAGTAACATTGTGTAAGGTCACGCATGTTCCTCCACCTGTGTGCTATAGCATTGATCTCTCACAGGGAAGGATGTAGTCAAGTTCCTAGGCGGCCTGTGGCCTGTCCCCCAGCGCTCGCAGGCAAGCTCAGCTTTTGAGTACCCTACGCTGTCAAGAGATCTCAGCATTTTTTTTCCAGTGCCCTGCGTGCGCCCACAGTCTACTTTATATGGTGACCACCGCAACGGAACTGAGCGATTCCATCGATACTAGTGTTACTGCTGTGAAAACGAACTGGACATATAGTCCACAAGGTAATAGCGAATCTCTCGGAGGGCATACACCTTTGGCCGTCTGAATACGGTTTCCTGTAGGTGGTGATACTCAGAATTCGACCACAACAGCCTTCTATGTCGAATGTTCGCTGGACATGGAAGCAACTGTGAGCACACTGAACCTGCCGAGCAATCAACTCAGCTCCTCGGCGCTCGTGCAGGCAGCGGGTGTGCCGAAGCGAAAGTGGTCGCTGTGGTCACCTAGTGGCAGCCCAAACGTTGGCACAGGGGTTCGTTATGATTGTACTTGGCGACTGAGAGCCACAAGCTAATTCAGATCTTAGGTGTCAACGGCGCTCTCGCATGCACTTACTGTGGGGGCGAAATTTTCCCAGGGTCACGGTTCAGGGGGTCTGATGTTCACAAACATGGATGAGTGCGTAAATGGATCTTAATATCTGCTCAGCGATCTCACAACACGTCAGTTACTTAAATACCTTGTTGGGGCTGAATTTGACCGCAAATGATGTCGCGTCTAGGTCTCAGTCCAGCGCCGATCCATCAGTCACGCTCACCCCGGACCAGATGGAAGAGGCTGTTTCTCAGATGGCAGCCCAGCTAATTTGGGCCGGTGAGGATTCCTCTTTCGTTGTCTTCTGTAGCACCAGGTTGATACATTCACCTGCAGCTGGCCAGGTAGGTGAGAACGAAGGGGGCTTTCAACGAGGGACAGGAGAGAGTCTGGTCACTGATATGGTGCTCGATCGCAGGCTCAATGTAAGTAACTAGATGACTCCCCTCTCGATGCGTGACTCAAGGTGACGGGTCTCTGCCTGTAGATCAACACATTGCCGGTAAGTCCCGTCGTTGTTATCTTCCCGCTGCGATTTCAACAGCGACCATTCCAAGATAATAATAGCTTCCACTGCGTCGTTTGTCCTCTTGGCTCTCGCGTCTTACATGATCAGACGATTCCCTCCACGCCCAGCTCATATGTCTGGCGTCGGGGTTCTAGAAGCTCTGTGGCTAGAGGCCCACTCGCAGAAACTTCATGAGTCTTTCAAGGACATCCGCGAGCCAAGTACGAAGAGGTTGAGGGCCGCAGGAATGTTTGACATATGTCTCGCGGAGAGCGTCAGGCTCAGGTCGGATGGCGCTGAAGGATCTGATGAGCGCTGACTCCAATAATCTACGCTCCCCTGTTTGCAGTATCGATTTCGTGGGAGGTGCTCGTTCTATAATAGGCGTCTGTCAATCGGAAGGCTGCATCTACAACGCACTAATAGGAGTCTTGTTCGTCTATTACATACCTGACCTACTGGCCGTGCGAAATCATCATACTCCCATACTCTCGCTCAAGCGGGTGCATCCTACCTCCGTCCTCTCCCAGGCTATCTCCCTACCTCCTGTAAACAACACCACAGCGCTCTCCATCTTCACATGCGCTATGTCATAGGACTTGTTCCAAAACGGCGTCGCGGACAGCCCTTTCCGGCTTTTTTAGACAAGGACAGTCACCCGGAGGCGAACTCCGAGTTGGGGCAGTATCTGCATGCCACGAGTATGCCACGAGGCTTTCCGGTCTGCATTTGAGAAAGGCCTGCAGAGCCTCGGAGGGCCGAGTGGATTATGCTTGGCGAGCACTATGTAAGGATTGGCGGTAGAATAGCATTTGGGGAGCAACGAATGAAGTCACTCATATGACGGTTGCCACCGTCGCGTAGAGTAGTTCGTTAGGACTCATACAGATTCCTGTTCCCATGCTGAGCCTGGCCGCGGAACACGAGGGTGGTGTCGATTTGGATGGTGTAAGAGTAATGCGAGACGGGAGCATGTTGCAGCAGAAGCCCGGTCTTCAGAGAAAGAAGAACGCAATTCGTAACTCATCTGGCATTGTGCTTCAGGGACTTCCAGCAGGGGCCTCGGCTGCCTCTGGTGGGGTTTTTTTGGCCGTGGGCTCATCTTGGATAACAATGATTTTGGTGAGCTAAACGGCACGGCTGGCTGTAGCGAGGGATTGGACATTCAATTGGACGAAGTCAGGCGCTAGTTTGGCGTTGTTTAATTCAGAGCGCGTTGACTAAGCGCAGCGCTCTTGACTTTCCACCTTAAACCTTATCCAAACAGGAAGGGCTGCTCGCCGCCCACAATCTCTGCAATTCTTACGAGCCACAGGTATGTCCGGTGTTTGCGTTGCGGAACCTCGGGTAAAACAACAGAGCACACAAGAGCTTGGGGTGTCTCTTGACGCGGATTCATTATCAGAACCTGATATCAAGCCACCAGCCTGAAGTAAGTACCGCAGTCGGTAACCGCCTCTCATTTGCATCTGCAAGCCAAAATAATAATTTATCGACCCCGAGTGGATAAATAAGGGGCTTAATGTGATGTCCTACTAACTCTGGTGCTCGCGATGTCCCCCATTATCTTGTGTTCATGTGGGCGACAAATACTTGAAGCTACAGCGCAGACTCCAGCTGTAAGTCTAGATCGTCCAGTTTGTACCTATTAAACGCTGTATGGAAAGCGACGAAACCGCGACTGAACTGTTTGTACACCTCAGTTGCTCTAGCATGCAGCTCAAGTATGTGGAGGACGTTGTCATGGGTTTCGACAGCCACGTCAGCCAGTTGGAGAAGGACTTCGCCCTTCGAACACGGGCAACAAGCGGCCAGCAGGGAAATGCGGTTGACGGACTCGCCGTTCAGCTCCTCCTTATAGAAAGAGAGGACATCGCTTGGAGAATTTTAGCAACCCAAAGTCATTGCGATACGGAGCACTCACTTCGTGTTATTGATGAAAGTCGCTAAAGCCGGTAGAGGTTGGATGTAGGCATCAATCGGAACGTCCGGAGGAAACGCCAAGAGGCCGTAGGCTTCCGACGTGCCCAACATCGCTCTGCAGATCGTTGGATAGTTGTAGGCGTGGTTCAACAACTACCAAAGAGCAGGAGTTGTGAGGCGTCGCGTAGATCTGTAGTTGCTGGTACTCGCCATCATGCCTTGAGTTTCGTGTTCCAATAAAAATGTAGTAACGCCGTTAAGAGTCGACGTGGTGATGATATTTGCAGCAACGCGATTATCGACTCGCGAGGTCTAGTAACGCCTCCGCGAACGCATCCATCATCTTGTCTCCTTGTTTTCTTCCTCGCAAGAACCTTTCGTTAAAGAGGTAAACCGATCCTATGTCCCATGTCTCGAGTTGAAGGGTCCTCAAGATAAATCGTGCAAGCAGTAGATAGCGCGATCAGAATCTTTGTTTCATGGTCGAGGTGTTCATATGCAGTGGTACTAGTAGCAATTGTTGTATACACTTGCGCCTGGTATGCCAGTAACGTGCGGACAGAACACTTGCCGTCTATGGGGTAGCCACAACGAATCGCTTCCTCACAGCAGTCATTGTAGAACGACTGATGGAACTTCGTTGATTCGCATGGGATACCGCACCTCCGGAGGAATGAGAAAATGACGGTACAGGTGTATAGTGCCTGTTCAGAAGGGGGACGTTAATGGACCGTCTCAGTAGCAAGGAACAAGAATTGAGCTTAACGACATCTGCTTGCCCCGGAATCATGCCTTACGGTCCCTCTCTCATTCACCGGCACTATCGTGATCATGAGTCCTGAGACAGGTATGTGGGTATAGCTGCGTTATATTATGACAAAAGCCCTATCCAAGACTCCTTGCTCGTTCGTTCAGCGCGACAGACTCGGAACTTGTTGGCGCGCATCTAAGCTTGGTTTAGCTCGAAAAGAATGGGTGGACCATTTTTTTTTCTTTCAGAGAACTCAAGGAGATGTGTGATTTCAAAGAAGTACTAACTCAAGGTAGATCGCTTGGGATGAACGTGGCTCATGGGAAAATGGCCTCGTTGCAAGCTCAAGCATAAGGACGGTCCGACTAGAAAGAAAGAGACCTCGATTCGACCGATGTAAAAGATGGACTCTTTTCTTTCATGCGAGCTCCTATCATACGAATCCGAGATTCTTCAAAACTACTGCAAATTTGTTCCTATGTGTCAGTCTTGATCTAATGTTCTCTAATAACCTGCCAATTAGATCAGGGTATCTTTCGCTCTATTGTCCGGGATGCCGGTTGCAAAGCATGCAAAGTCTTGATCAGAGCTTCCCCTCAATGGCCCCGATACTTCCATCAGCGAAGGGCCAGTCGCTGTATCCGTGAGGTGTCAGGTTCCCTGACAGGTAATAAGTTCCCCTGTCCCCAGCAGCAAGGGGTATATCCTTCCTCAGCCGAGCCGGAAGATCGGGCTAATGTTTGTGAGCAACAGAAATCAGTAACGACCCAAGAAGAAGAAAAACAGGGCAAAACCTCACGTTCGAAATGAACAGCCGCCCAAACGCAACGAGCCCCCCTTGCTCCTCCGCTGTCTGTAATGCCGTCTCCCGGGTATACCCCCCGGCGGAAATAAACACCCTCTTCTCCCCACCTTCTCCGCGATTCCAGATCTTGCGCAAAAAGTCGTTCACTTCGCCCTCAGGTGTCTCTTGATCTCTCACTCCATCTACGCGCGCCTCGGTCACGTGGAGATAGGCCATGTTGGGGTGGGTAACCCGGAGTGCTTGTACGAGGTAGGCGAACGTCGGTCGGGGGTCTTCCATCTTCATATCTACAGGCGAGCAACCAAGTCAGCCAGGC